>JAMPIV010018377.1:0-65000 GCA_024509875.1 Oreohelix idahoensis | reverse complement strand
CAACCTATATTCGAATCGGTATCAGGTTCTCAACCCCCTTTTTTTTGGATCTTTGGCCCAGTCAGGGCCCTCCATGTACCTCGGTGACACCACCCTTTCCCCCATAGTCGCCGTTACGCTGCGAAAAGGTTACGTTCCAAGAAAAATTATGGCACTTACTGTGGCCCTCGAAATAGGGCCACGGCTAACATTAAGAACACTGATCTAGATTCACGGGAATTTCTTAGTGGAGGTAGTCCATGAATGTACATTTGAGGGGGTCTGTGTACGTAACCTGACAAAATTTCAGTTTTAATTTTCACCAAACATTTGTACCCGGAAAAAATTATTCCTAAGGTTTTGGCCTTTACAGGAATACATTCTTTTTACAGATTGCTTTTTGTATTTAAGTTGGACCTCAAGTTAGCTTAGAGAATTTTCTTACTTATTTTTATAGTCGTTCTTTCTTCTACCTTGGGGTGTCGAGGATTTTGACAGATGCGAGCGCCATCTCCCATCATAACGGCGGGTCTTTCTCCCGACTTTGTTTGTCAAATAGTTGTCCTCCAGAGAAACTCTGGGTCGTTCTGGTTGTCTGGATCCTGGCACTTAGTTTCCTGTATTTATAGTGGTCGTAGCGAGTATTTTTCATTCAGCATACATGGCTAAAACCTATCGTACTTGGGGACAACTGTTCCACTTGCGTCTGCATGGACTACTGGGGCCCGGATGTACGGAATGGTTAGAGGACATCGAGTTTTCTTTGTAATTAAATATATTATTTGGTATACAAAACTGTTCCTTATGCGTTAGATTTTTTTATCTGGCATAAGGGATCCTTAGCCTTCTCCGTACAATCAAAGAGGTCCGTCAAGCCTGCCGCGGACAATCAAAGGGATCTGTAGCATACCGTTTAGACCAGTGGTGGCCCAGATACGTTTGGCGAGGGCCCAGATTATGGTAAAGGGAAACACCAGAGGGTTCAGACCCTATTAACATCCTTAAAATAATAAACGTTCCTGGAGATTTAGTTTTACATATATAATGATCCACGGATCAGAAAGCAACGGCAAAACTACTATACTGCACATCTGCCATGACATATCTACTCAGTCTTCGCAACTGAAACTTACACCGTAACACCACAAACTATAATGGAATCTGTTGTTTTTAATTTGTTTTGTAATTTGTAAATCTGACATGTACATTATTTATTTCAAACATTCATTTGTGTGTTATTACAATGAGCAGCGTGTGGCTTCCCTCCCCACTTATGAGGCCGGCCACAACAGGTTGGCGGGGCCGCTCTACACACTGGTTGGCGGGGCCGCATCTGGGGCCCGCGGGCCGTACGTTTGTCCACCGCCTGACGTAGACAATCAAAGGGGCCCGTAGACAAATGGAACAATCAAAGGGGCTTAAGGCACACGGCTTGTTGAAGAACCATGGTCTAGATTTTAACAAAAATTCTTTTTATCCTCCGACTTACCCCGAGAAAGTTGTCGTTTGGCGAGGGGGAGGAAGAGTTACGCATATTATCAGCTCCTAAGAGGAAAATATTCTGGCTGCGTGCGCTGTTCCAACAGCTTTGTCGGCTCTTAACTGACCCTCAAGCACCTCTACAGACTCACCAATTCCAGGGGCTTACGTGAGTTGGTCCTTCTGCCCTTTTTACCATCCGAAAGAGTGACGGGGCTACTTCCTGCGTGATTTTGAATCTGCTCGAGGAAGAAACCTGGATGTCACGTTTGGACAACTTTGGCGTCAACACCAGAAATAAAATCTGGCGTTTGAATCGTGACTTTCCATAGATCTTTGCCAGTTATCTAATCGCGTAATACATTGGTTTTTTTTTCCTAGATGTCTTCTCAATCTCGCTGGATCTTGCCTGTGTCCTTTGCTTACCCAATTTGCGTTTACATTATAGGCGGTAGCTCTGATTAACCGTCTTGATGTAGGTCTTACCCGTCAATCCCCCCGACCCTGAGTGCTGTGGCATTTGGGCGCCCAAGGCAACCAGAATATTTTTTCGGTGCCATAGCCAAACAGCTGTATGCACATTTAGACAGCTGATCCATTTTATTGTGGGGCGGAGGGTGGCTTCATGTCGATAATCATCGAGCCGTCTGTCTATTCGCTTATCTACCCAACCATCCACCTAGTCATCCACCCGCTGGTCCACTTATATATCCAGCTTATTTCTCTAGCTGTCTTTCTCTGTTTTCTGTCTATTCGTCCACTTGTTCATAGGCCGGAATGTCAATCCATTATATACGCGTCCGATTAATCAAGTATAATTTAATATGTAGGGAGAAAGAAGACAGAAGCGGCAATCAAGAACGTTATTCTGAGGAAACAATGGAGATTAATGAACCACGCTTTCCATAAAGGCAGCTTAATTAATATTTGGAAATATTCCCAGAACAGCATAAACACGAAACTAATAATATGCGAGAGTTTTGTACTTTCTACACGGTGCGGAATGCTGAAGAGCAACCTAGAAATAAATGTACCCCTCGAGGTGCGTTTAATGGGTTCAAAAGGTACACGGCAGATTTATTACTTTTTGTTCTTCAACTTTTTCATACTGTTTTTAGAATCTGTCATTTATATCCGCTGCCCTATCAGAATATTTATTGATTTTTGTCACTTGCATTAGTGTAATTAGTGTTTGAGATTATTTTTTAATGTGCATAGTATATATTGTGTACTTTTTATTATGCATATTAATAAATAAAAAGCGTATATTCTTCTTCTACTTCGTACACTCTCAGACGTCCACTTGAATGTTCTTAAAGAAAGCAGTAGTCAGTTTGAGGCTATTTGAATCCCTGTTGTGGTGAAGTGGGATGTTATAAATATTTATAGGGGACTTAGTGTACTGACTGAGATCAGCTGTGAAGGTATCTATATCTATTAAGAGTAGTGTATTATAGATAACCTTACTTGCTACCACATATCTATATATCTCAGTCAGAATTATTCTGGAATAGTGTGATGCTACGTTATGTGTCTAGGGTATGAGTATGGTGAAGTGTAAGTCACAACAACAGACAGTTAAACAATTTAATTTAATCCACTACTCTTGACAACACTGTGACACTCACATACATATAACACTCTACAAAGATATCTTAAAAGAGTCACTGATAAACTTTCGAATAACAATATGTATTCATTACTGGCATGAATGAATATGTGTCCTGATTCAACTACAAGGGAACCAGGAATCACAATCAATTTAAATTACAAGTTATGTACAGAATGTATTTAATATGAATATTGTAGTGACATATATTATTACAAATGTTCTATGTGTGTCAGTTGTGTAGTAGTAAAATGAGGTAATACTGGTTTTGTTTTGTTCAAGCTCTGTTGGTATTTGTCATCATGACTTCAATAGTTTGTCTTTAGGACTAGTATTGGAGATGTTCACAGTTCCTGATTTTAAGACAAGTAAATTCCCCTCTTAATGTTAATTTTAAAAAGTCAGTTCAAGATGAGGGGACATAATGTTGAGCTCAGCTGGCCAACTCTGCTTATCTTGAGTGATGGCGGCAGGAAAGGACTCCTCTGCTCGAATTCTCCTCTGGGCTCAGGAGACACCTCACTGATAGCTAAAAAGACCAAGGAGTATGCTGTCCGACTCTGGATTCAGCAAATCTCTGACCAGATGCTGCTCAGTACCATCAAGACCACTGTCCCTGAAATCAAGAAGGATGTACCTTCTACTTCATAACTAATTTATATTTTCTTTTTACACTGATCACAATACATCACAAACATTGCGTTCAGAGCGTTAGGCCAACAGTCAGCTTCATCTGAAATACTTTATTCCAGTATTACCCTTCCTAATGGTTACTACGCCTCTGCACTTCCAGCATTATTTCTTTCTAGTCAATCATCCAGGTGTCAGTGTACTGTTTGGCCATTCCATGCCGTTTTACTTCTCTCCGACACCCTCTGTTCAGGCTGGAGCATTTTAGGCTTTACCTCACGTTTGCCACTGAACTACACATATATATACAGGCATAAATCAACAATTCACATTCAATTTTCATTAAAAGATATTAAATGGTTCAAGCTTACCACAATTCATACGAATAACACAGATACGTTGATTAGCAATGAATTCTGGCACAAACTGGCACAAATTTCCATCTGCTTATCTTCCAGGCTTTTATTGAGCCAAATATAAGCTGGCTTCAACGCACTGATGCTTTATCAAGTGTATTTAAACAAGTGGTTTCGGAAGTGCTGTCTGGGTACTGTTATGTGGTTCCAAACGTTAATCCCAATCTTCATGTTATCTTTTCTAATACGAGTCTGTTATGATTTATAAACCTAACTCTGGGAAAGGGTAGTGTATTTTATCACTGTCCGTGCTGAACAAAAGAGTTAGTGCTTGTAGCCTAACACGCGTGATAGTAGTAATTGTGTATCGCGCGACGCGTGTTTAGTGTTCGGCTTTCTGCCTCTCCCTTCTCGCTATCCTTTTGTCCATCTGTTCGTTCGTTTTGGTAACGTAATATAATTAATGTTAGGATTAATTTAGGTCATTACGCAGTACGTCTCAATGTCTTTCTTAGAAATGCAGCACACGTTTCATTGAAGAAGGCGGGTAATAATACAGTAAGCTTTTATATCAACGTGAAAGCGTTACAATTTGCAGACGAAGCAGAAAACAAGGGGGATTTCGATTACATTCCTTGTGACAGCACTGTCATTTTACCATTGCTCTTCTCTTTATTAATTTTATTTGTTAGGCTTCATATTTACTTGATAATTTATATATGTTGATTAGAATATTTCATGACATCTCCTCATAAAACAGGACATTATCTGTTCATGTCCTTTTATTCTATATACACATAGAGAAATTTATTATTATTTCTGGGGTTTACGGTGATTCTCATCACACGGATGGCGGCTTAAAAAATCCGCTCCCAGATTGGTTTTTCCAGATATATATTCAATGCTAAAATTATATGGAGCCAGAAGCAAAGACCATCGGAGTAACCTAGAGTTCTCCTGCTTAGCCTGTGCTAAAAACGATAAAGGTTTGTGGTCAGTTTGCAACTTAAATGCCTTCCCATATAGATAAATATTGAATTTCTTTATTGCCCATATTACTGCAGACATTCTTTTTCGCTAGTTGAGTAGTTGATTTCAGCTTTATTCAACTTTCTGCTAGCATATGCCACTGGGCTTAATTCCCCATCCAATGCATCTGATTTCTGTAGTAAAGTTGCACCTAACCCAATATTACTTGCATCCGTCCTTACTATGAATTCTTGACTTAAGTCAGGTAATTTCAAAATGGGTTTACTTGTGAGCTTTTCCTTCAATTCTTGGTAAGTCATTTCACATTGTGGAGTCCATGTAATGCGATCTGGAAGTCCTTTACGTGTCAATTCCGTTAAAGGTGCACATATGGAATTAAAGTTTTTGATATACTTCTGGTAGAAACCACATAATGAGACAAAGGATCTCACGTCCTTCTTGGTTTGTGGTCTCGGGGCTTTCTGTAGTTTCTCTAAATTCTTTGGGTCAGGGGTCATGTTTCCCTGATAAACTGTGTGTCCCAAAAATTCCAATTCTTTACATCCAACGCAACATTTGGTTGGTCGGGCTGTTAAATTTGCCTCCCTAAGTCGATCAAACAGCATGTTCAGAGAGTCAATGTGTTCCTCAAATGTTTCTGTTGCTATAAGGATATCATCCATAAAATTTGTTATACAGCGATTATTCAGAGGATCCAATAATTTTCTCATCATTCTAGAGAAGACACTAGGCGCATTCTTCAATCCAAATGGCAATCTATTAAACTCATAGTGTCCTTCTGAGGTACTGAAGCTAGGTATGGTCTAACCTCAGGCTTTACTGGAATCTGATAGTATCCTTTACTCAGATCCACTTTTGAGAAATATTTAGCTTTATTTAGTCTGGCAAACAGCTGATTTGTATCCGGCAATGGATCCACCTGTCCTTCTGTAATAGCATTCAGTCTCCTGTAATCTATACAGAGTCTATGTTCTCCAGAGGGCTTCCTTAAGAGTACAACACCGGAACTATACGAAGACTCACTGTGCGAAATAATACCTTCCTTCAATAGATAGTCTATCTCTTCCTTCAAAGCTTTTTCCTTAGCAAACGGAATCGAATATGGTTTCATACAGACAGGTGTGGAGTCTATGAGTTTCATATCATATTCCAATAGGTTTGTATGCCCTGGTCGGTCTGTTAACACCTCTGCATGATTATTTAGAACCTGTTGCACTCTCTCTTTCTGTGTTTTCGTTAAATGTGTACTGATTTTCACCTGTGCTGCTGTCTCACAGGGGTGTAATGGATATTCAAATGATGAAAGTGGTTCCTTTTTCATCTCCATGGCGATGGACAAGGTCAACAAGTGTGTCTCTTCCTGATGTTCTCTTTCCAAATATTTCTTCGGAGATTCACATGATAGATTTTTTCTTTCCCCTTCTTATCTATCTTATAATTTGTTCTAGACACCTTCTCTAGAACTGTATATGGACCCTGCCATCCAATTTGTAACTTATTCTGACTCCCAGGCAAAAGAAGCAGTACTTTCTCTCCCACAGCCAGATTTCTGTCCTTCGCCTTCCTGTTATAATAGGCAGCATGTTTCTTCCTGGCTTGTTTCAAATTTTCATTGGCAAGTTTCCAGCCAGTTTTCAACCGAGTGGTCAGCTCATTCACATATTGGTATGAAGATGTAATGTTTTCCTCTGCCTTTTCATCAGTCCACGTTCTTAACAAAGCTACATATGGACCTTTAATTGTGTGGACCTATTTGTCCATGCACCGGTATGGTCTCTTCCACTCGAAGCTTTATAGTGATGATTTTTCCTCCCAGAATTATCATTCACAAAACGACCGCTACCAATTTTTCTTTTGGGGCTTTCTCCCCTCTTAAAATTCTTGATGAGAGATTTCCTCTCTACATCCTCTTCCTCCAGTTTGTTTAAGTCCGATTGAGGGATTTTCGGCTTATCCTGGGGTAAGACATCTTTTTGCACTCTCCGCATAGTGGCCATTGTAAAACAGTTAAGTGAAGCTTGTCCGTGAAAAAGGGGCTTCCCATTCCATTTGGTCCACCTTATCAAATTTATTTTTCCTTTTATTGTCAGGCCTGATTTTGCCCCATGGAGTGTCCAGGTCCTGATCCATGTTCCCACTTGTGGGTGTTCCCTCATGTGCTATACTACACCTTTCTACAAAATTTTCAATGTCCCATCTTGCTTTGGGCCAATAATTAATTGTGAGCCACCTTTTGAATGATGGTACCTATTTTCTCATGGTCCCCATCTGGTTTCACATGTAGGCTCCTTATTAATTCTGTCCTGTATCTTTTTGGAAGAACCAGCTGTCCGTGACCATGGGATCTAGTTCCGGCCTTCCTATACATCAACTTGTTTTTCATGTAAAAATCTCCCTTGCCTGGAGTTGTATGACAAGTTGACAATTTTCTGAAACAAGGCTTGAGTGTTTTATCCCCAGCCTGTGCCTTCCTCATCTCTTCTGGAGTGGTATCTAACATAATATCCTCCTCCTGTCTTGAGGTCGACCTGACCTGAAGGGTTGCCATATACACAGGTTTCCTTCTGCAACGGTCAGTGTCATGATTGTCCATCTGACAATTTTTACACCACCTTTTTCCTTGGTTGAAAGATTTTCTTTCATCATATTTCCTTTCATCGAATTGTGGGAATTTATTTTTATTGTCATACCGTGGCCTATCAAATTGGTGCTTACCTTTATTTTGATCCCTAGGATCAAATTTATTAAAGTTCTGTGGTGCCCTAAAGTTATCCACCTGTTTCTTTTTATTACCTGTTACCTCTGCTTGAGCTGCTTGATACCTTTCAGCAACATTTAGCAACTCACCCAGCCTCTCTGCACCTTGTTCCATGAGAAACTTTCTCAGGTCTGGAGCCATGGACTCTCTTAGTTGCTCTATAAGGACCATTTCCTTAAGATCTTGGGTTTTCCCCAGAGAAGTCCATTTCTCCAAGTATGTCTCTATGCGTGCAGAGAACTGGTGATAGGTTTCACCTGACAGTAGTTTAGCATTCCTAAATTTTTTCCTGTAAAACTCTGCATTCTTTTCATACCTTAACAAAAGAGCCTGCTTTAGCATGTCATAATTTTCCTGATCACCTCTGCTCATTTTTGCAAAAAACTTCATAAGCTGCCCCACGAAGTCCCTGAGATAACTTTAAGCTCCACCTTTCTCTCTCTAACCCATACGTGGTAGCTAATAGTTCATACCTATTTAGGTAGCTCTCAATATCATCGTCTTTCTCAACAAAATGATCTAAATGAAAGTTCATAGCTGAGGTTGAGGCTCCTTGAGTAACCGTAGCATCAGAGGCAAAGGGACTGGCACCATTTTCAGGAGCATGGCCTTGAAACTCAAACTCCCTTAGTCGTAATTCATGTTCCCTTTGTAATCTTTTATCTTCTGCTTCCCTTTCTGCAGCTAATTTCCTCTCTTCCCTTTCTGCAGCTAATTTCTTCTCTTCTCTTTCTGCAGCTAATTTCTTCTCTTCTCTTTCTGCAGCTAATTTCTTCTCTTCTGCTTCCAATTTCTTAGCCTCTTTGTCAGCCTCAATCTGCAACCTCTTAGTCTCAGCCTCAGCTTCAAATTGTAACTTCTTAATTTCCCTGTCAGCCTCTAACTTTCTTTCGGCTTCAAACCTTCTTTCTTCGCGTTCAATAAATTTGTCACATTCCGTTGTAACATAGGCAACCATAACTTGCCCATCTAATCCTAACTCTTTTGCAGTCTGAACCGCAGCAGATCGAAATTTGGCCAGGTCCGCCATTGTCTATCAGGTAAATTTTTATAATGTCTAACCAACAATTCAATTTCTAACTATATATCTAATGGACAACACAGGCACCGTGAGCTCAACCTTATTTAATTCCACCCAAGGATACCTTTTAATTCTTATATTCCCTGAAGTGAATTACCCCCAATATTTTTAATAGTTAAAGATTCAAAATCCCAAGAGCGAGACCCCAATATATGTGGTGAAGTGGGATGTTATAAATACTTATAGGGGACTTAGTGTACTGACTGAGATCAGCTGTGAAGGTATCTATATCTATTAAGAGTAGTGTATTATAGATAACCTTACTTGCTACCACATATCTATATATCTCAGTCAGAATTATTCTGGAATAGTGTGATGCTACGTTATGTGTCTAGGGTATGAGTATGGTGAAGTGTAAGTCACAACAACAGACAGTTAAACAATTTAATTTAATCCACTACTCTTGACAACACTGTGACACTCACATACATATAACACTCTACAAAGATATCTTAAAAGAGTCACTGATAAACTTTCGAATAACAATATGTATTCATTACTGGCATGAATGAATATGTGTCCTGATTCAACTACAAGGGAACCAGGAATCACAATCAATTTAAATTACAAGTTATGTACAGAATGTATTTAATATGAATATTGTAGTGACATATATTATTACAAATGTTCTATGTGTGTCAGTTGTGTAGTAGTAAAATGAGGTAATACTGGTTTTGTTTTGTTCAAGCTCTGTTGGTATTTGTCATCATGACTTCAATAGTTTGTCTTTAGGGACTAGTATTGGAGATGTTCACAGTTCCTGATTTTAAGACAAGTAAATTCCCCTCTTAATGTTAATTTTAAAAAGTCAGTTCAAGATGAGGGGACATAATGTTGAGCTCAGCTGGCCAACTCTGCTTATCTTGAGTGATGGCGGCAGGAAAGGACTCCTCTGCTCGAATTCTCCTCTGGGCTCAGGAGACACCTCACTGATAGCTAAAAAGACCAAGGAGTATGCTGTCCGACTCTGGATTCAGCAAATCTCTGACCAGATGCTGCTCAGTACCATCAAGACCACTGTCCCTGAAATCAAGAAGGATGTACCTTCTACTTCATAACTAATTTATATTTTCTTTTTACACTGATCACAATACATCACAAACATTGCGTTCAGAGCGTTAGGCCAACAGTCAGCTTCATCTGAAATACTTTATTCCAGTATTACCCTTCCTAATGGTTACTACGCCTCTGCACTTCCAGCATTATTTCTTTCTAGTCAATCATCCAGGTGTCAGTGTACTGTTTGGCCATTCCATGCCGTTTTACTTCTCTCCGACACCCTCTGTTCAGGCTGGAGCATTTTAGGCTTTACCTCACGTTTGCCACTGAACTACACATATATATACAGGCATAAATCAACAATTCACATTCAATTTTCATTAAAAGATATTAAATGGTTCAAGCTTACCACAATTCATACGAATAAACACAGATACGTTGATTAGCAATGAATTCTGGCACAAACTGGCACAAATTTCCATCTGCTTATCTTCCAGGCTTTTATTGAGCCAAATATAAGCTGGCTTCAACGCACTGATGCTTTATCAAGTGTATTTAAACAAGTGGTTTCGAACTAACGCTCCCAAGTGTGTATATCAGCGAGACTGGCCAATGAGCCACGTTTCGACAAGTGTTTGAAAAAATGTTATCTTTTCCCGTCTCCCCTAACAACCAAGATAGTATTTATAGCCCGACCAATCGTGGTTAGGCTTTCATTTGTTGCGCTCCAATCAATTTGGAGTTTACATGGTAGGCTATTTCTGTAACGTAAATTTTTTTCAAACACGTTAAAAAAAAAAATCTTATGAGCAGAAATGATTTTATGCTGTCAGGCACCCCCAATATTTTATTTTGGGTATAATTTATTAATTCCTGGACTATTTGCGTAACGTTTTACATATTATTTGTCAGCAAGCCCTAAGGAACCCAAAAATACTAATTTAAAGGAGCTACGTGGCTGCGTTCAAAATATGCAATTTCTTCTACCTCCTGTTTCGAAGATGTGCTGTCTGGGTACTGTTATGTGTTCAAACGTAAACCCATCTAATGTTATCTTTTCTAATAAGAGTCTGTTATGATTTATAAACCTAACTCTGGGAAAGGGTAGTGTATTTTATCACTGTCCGTCTGAAAAAGAGTTAGTGCTTGTAGCCTAACACGCGTGATAGTAGTAATTGTGTATCGCGCGTCGCGTGTTTAGTGTTCGGCTTTCTGCCTCTCCCTTCTCGCTATCCTTTTGTCCATCTGTTCGTTCGTTTTGGTAACGTAATATAATTAATGTTAGGATTAATTTAGGTCATTACGCAGTACGTCTCAATGTTTTTCTTAGAAATGCAGCACACGTTTCATTGAAGAAGGCGGGTAATAATACAGTAAGCTTTTACTATCAACGTGAAAGCGTTACAATTTGCAGACGAAGCAGAAAACAAGGGGGATTTCGAGTACATTCCTTGTGACAGCACTGTCATTTTACCATTGCTCTTCTCTTTATTAATTTTATTTGTTAGGCTTCATATTTACCTAATAATTTATATATGTGGATTAGAATATTTCATGACACCTGTAAAGCTTTTCCACGAAAGGAACTGGCGTCGGCTATATGCGCTTTCTCTGTACCGCATATAAGGGGCAACTTTGAAGCAGATGTTCAGCAGTCATTTTATCAGTGCCACAGTTACATTGATCGGTAGTTCCTATCTTTAGCTTGTTGAATAGATGGTATCTCAATCTGTTGTGGCCAGTGCGAAGTCTGAAGATTACCACTTGTTCTCTTCTGTGGAGCTGGTAATAAGCACCATTCTGTGTTGTGACCTGAATGTTTCTACATTCCAATATGTTTATGTATCTGCTTCTGATAAAACTCTTCGCCTCCTCGTATATCATATGTTTAGTGTAAACAAACTGACCTCTTTCCACACAACCTGCCTAAGGAAAAACTTTTCTGGCTGAACACCATCACCAACCAAGAACTGCTAACTCTGAGCCGCTAAGAAGACATGCGTTCTATCATAGCGGGTAGCCTTTGGAATTGGGTTGGCCACATCCTCAGAAGAGACCCTAACACTATCACTGCCATGTTATTGACTCCAGAAGGAAAGCGAAAGAGAGACTGACAAAAAAGCTACCTGGCGGGGAACTGTGGAGGCAGAGATGTAAAGCATGAACCAGAGCTGTGGCACCACACGAAGGATGGTTGTCGACCGAGCAAAGTGGAGACATGTTGTTGATGCCCTACAAGACGCCACCAGGCTGAACTCTCGTAAGGGGTACGTCGGTAAGACTGAACTCTCATTAGGGGACGTCGGTAAAACTCTCATGAGGGATACGTCGGTAAGACTGAACTCTCATAAGGGGTGCGTCGGTAAGACTGAACTCTCGTAAGGGGTACGTCGGTAAAACTGAACTCTCGTAAGGGGTACGTCGGTAAGACTGAACTCTCATTAGGTGACGTCGGTAACTCTCTCATGAGGGATACTTCGGTAAGAATGAACTCTCATAAGGGGTACGTCGGTTAGACTGAACTTTCAAAAGGGGTACGTCAGTAAGACTAGACTCATAATGGGTACGTCGGTAAGACTGAACTTCTTTCATAATGGGTACGTCGGTAAGACTAAACTCTCACCTAAACTCGCCCGAAAGGGGTACACCGGTAAAACAGTTCTCATTTGGGGACGTCGGTACGACTCTCATGAGGGGTACGTCGGTAAGGCTAAACTCTCATAATGGGTACATCGGTAAGACTAAACTCTCATAATGGGTACGTCGCTAAGACTGAAGTCTCATAAGGGGAACGCCAGCAAGACTACACTCATAAGGGGCACGCGATTACTATAAGTTTGGGAAACACCGTCGTGTATTAAGTGTACATTCCTCTCGAATGAGTCCCGTCTAGTCTGCACAATCAACGCCTATGTTTTTAACGCTTGTAAACACACTCGTCGTTTGACAGTGATATTTTTACACATTCGGAAACGTCCTGAATTAATTTGGTTTTAATGCGTTTGTGATTAGTGTTTGCAACTAAGTTCTTACTCAACGTGCCCGTAGCACACAAACCTGTTTTTATACAAGGAGGCATAGTGATAATTTCTTTGAGAAGTTCTCAGGTTGCCTTTCTCCCGTCCCGCTAAAATGTTTGTTTGTAGCGATCCCGTGGGATTTATATTTTTTGTACGCTTTCACTTTTTTGTTGTTGGCGTGAGCTCCAGGGCTTTCGGTAAGACCCAGAGGACTTAACTCTGCAGGCTCAACATTGGAATAACATACCCGACCTGCTAATTGGCGGGGTGGTGCAATGCCAATAGTTGGAAGATTCTCTACGGGGTGGGGGGGGGGTGTCTTGCGGAGGAACACTTCAGCTGCGGGGCTATAAGGACATGTCAAGTTACTAAAACTTAACGTGTAGTAAAAGGGAAGTTTTGACGTGTATTTGTGGAAAGCATCTGCTCCGCGGAAACCCTTTCTTAAAACAAGACACGCAGACCTGGAGAAGAGCCGTAAGTGTTATATATACCAAAGGAAAATAAGAACGTGCACCGTGTAGTTCCCGGGGGTCTCTGAACAGAGAAGGAATAGGACGACTGCGCCCTCAAGGTAAGTATGGGATTGTGCATGGGCGGCTGGCAGATTCATCATATGAAATAAGCTGCTGCAGAAATCACGGCTGCAGGAGAACGTGGAATGCTTGGCGCGGACTTCCTGCAACGAAACTAGCAGCAGTAGTGACTGCATGCTCCGTAAGGAACGCAATGGAAAATGAAGTTGACGAGCATTGGAGGTAATAGTGTACATTGCTATAAAATGGCTCCACCTGTGTCCCAGTCTTGACATAAGGATGCTAGTCATGGGCAGTGACTGCCATCCATGATGGCCAGCTCCGGACCTCGGAGGTGGGGTGTCTGAGGAGGATGGTAGCAGTGGCGGGAGGAGACGTGGTCATGGCCTCGGGGCCCAGCCCCTGCGAACCCGAGTGTAACAGTCCCGGTTGCGATGGTTTGGCCATGTCTGCAAAATGGGAGAAGATCGGCCACCACGACAAATATGGGAAACCAAGAGCCAGGGATCCAGACCTCCAGGAGGACCCAGAGTTCACTGAGAGGACAACATCAGACAATCTCTAAAGGACTGTGTACTAGATTGGAACCAGGCCAAGAGGAAGACAGCCGACATGATATTATGGCGCTCTCACTGATAAACCTCTACACCCCAGGGTATAAGAGGAACGACTAAGTAGTAAGTGTTATAGAGTTTAGTCTACGTTATGTCTACACAATCAACACATTTGTTTTTTTTTTCACTCTTGTAAACACACTAATGATATACAGTATAATGGCTACTTTCATAATCGCCTCAAGCTGGCAGCATGGATAAAACCAGGAATGAAGTTGAAAGTCGTAACTCGAAACCAAGATGGTGTGGGTTTTATCCCCAGCGCAGACGGGGGAAAAGGCCACATGGGGTAGACACTTGAGAGTCATGATCCAAATGGGCCGTTCCCTTAAACTGTAAAAGAGATAAAAGGGCCGAAATACTCGTACGCATTGTTGCCACAGCTGGGTATTTTTTACTAGATCTGGGTTTTATGGCTTCCGTCTGGGTATCTGGGTATTTTTTTTCCAAATCTGCATTAATCTGGGTATATTTGAGAATTGGCATTTGCAATGTATATATGTTCTGCGCAGTGAGCATTTTACATTATATTTATATTACAATTAAATGTAAAAAAATTATGTGCTATATATTTTTTATTCCACTTAAATTTAATTCTTGTTTTTAACCACATCTATTGGGAGCCGCGCTGGTATAATGGTTACAACGTTGCGCTGGCGGCCAGGTATTCAAGGTTCAAGCCCGGGCGTCAGCATATGAAGCAGTGTCAACGACCGGGATTTTGACTGAATAACCTGGACAGCTCCTGAGATAAACCCGCTGTGGATGGGAAGGAGCGAAACTTCTGACCGGGTTGGAAGGAAAGTCCACAGGCTCTCCAGCCTAGCAATGACATGTCATTGGCCGAAGGGCTGAAAGCCCAAGTGCCGCTAGTTAAGGAAAAAAAAAACCCGCATCTATGTCGTTGTTTTTTCACTCGTTTACATCAACAATATATTTCCTTTTATTCTGTTAATGGCTGTCATCTACAATACGATGTGTTTTAAGTCAAATTTCAGACTAAAGCAGATAAACAGCATTAATCCAATATTCTAGCTAAGCAAGATGTGCGTGGTGAAGGATGTGCGTGAAGGGTAGTGTCGGCAGAGATATGCAAAGAATTTGGAACTCCACAATCAAGATTTCACGTTGTAAATTCATGCATATGATCTTGACGGAGGAGAAGTTGTCGACATGGATGCCGAGTCGCTGACAAGAGACAATTTTCAACAGTAACAAGTTACAACTAACATTTTATATTTGATTTGAGGAACATTTTGTTAATGTAACTACTGAAGTATGTTACTTTTAAAATATCTCATTTTCAAGAGTTCATATATTGGGGTGTTAATAAAATCATTTTTATATAATTGTGAATTTTTGGTAATAAAAAAAAAAAAAATGAAGAAATAAGTAAAAATTGGTAGCACACAGCTTATTTGTGCTAAAGTTGCACTAAAAGATTGTGTAAGCATCGTCTATCCCGTGTATTTGAGGCATAAAATAATTTAGGTATTTCTGGGTTTTTTTAAGAAGAAAATCTGGGTGTATCTCTAGAACTTGAGTGGCAACCTTGCTCGTACGAGGTAAGCAACTTATGATGATCAGATTACATCCTGTTGCAACGCTCTGTACAGAGTTTGATATCACACTGGTTGTTCGGCTGCGGTATTTTACACTTTAGGAGACGCCCTGAATTAAGTTGTTTATTTATTTTTTACCTTCTTAATCCGTTTGTGATCAGTGTTTCCAGCTACGGTTTGAGTAGGCGTGCCCGGAGCACACAAACTGTGATTTGTCCTCTCATCGCTCTAGGAGGCATAATAACTAGTTTCCGTCAGCGGATTTCAAACTGTGTTTCTCACATCCCGCTTATACTGTACCAACACAGTGTGCTGACAGTCAATGAAAACAGCCTGTCGGAGAAAGAGCTTCTGGCATGGAAGACATTAGATACGTCGATTCTAGTGGATCACATCTCATTCATTCGTTAACATTCAGCTTCCCTTAGAGCATAGGCGTTTAACAAATACCGTGGAAACCCTGCAGGCTGGTGCCATCCGCTCAATGTGTTTGTCACGTAGGGTTTATATTCATTTAATTTCCTACAACTTCTTCCTATTCTTTCACCCGAAAATTCTCTCTTTTATTATCTCTGTATTTCATTTTTTCCTGTATTTTTTTCACCCATTCGTTTTGCGAATATTATTTGCATATAATTCGCAAACTTTACCTGTTTTCCTTTCTCTTAAACTGAGAATCGCGCTAGGACGATATTACGTAGATGTCAGGGCTGCAGGGCGTCAGAAGGCGTGATAAGTCGGTTCGCTGAACACAGGACGTAGCAAATCGTCTACATTCTCACCGAGCGCGCGAGCTTTTTCTCGGCATAAGTCCCGGTGAGGTGTGATACTTTACATCTGCACCGGTCAGTATCCAGACATTTGTCTGGAAAATCCCAAACTGACACGGCGCTCACGGTGGGCCATGGTCAGCTGTAGTGTGAAAACTGCCCTGAAATGGAGTCAGGCTGTCTGGGATTTGAAACTGACACGCGTACATCGTGGTCAGTAGGTGACAGTTACGACACGCGTTAAGCGGACGTAAATGTTGGGAGTAGGGGAGATAATTTCGCTTGGCGAAGTAAGTTTGGGCCCTTTGTCTGATTTTAAGATATTGGCCAAGTTTGAAACTTTAATTTCATTCTCGCTCATAGACTCCACAGTAGATAGGTCGCTCGAAAAAACAGAATAGCTGTTAGCGAAGATCTCAGTTTGTTTCGGCAATTTGTCGAACTTCTAGACTTCCAGAAATATTTTTCAGCATTTTTATTCTTAAGTTGTGCGACTACCTGTAATTCTGTGGTTGAGGTAATTAATATGATAGATATATAGATTTTGTGAGTGTTAAAGTGTTAAATCGCTTAATTCATTTTAATCTATTTCTTTAGCGCAGAAGAGAAAATAAAGTGGTAGGCTATTATATTTTCTAGGGAAGCATTCAGTGGAAAAGCAGAATAAAATTTAAATTTCTAGCTTATAACGGCAATTGTAGCTATTTATAAATTTAATTTAACTGCTAATACTCAGTCGAGTGTATTTTTCTAAACTAACGTATAAACTCTAGAATCCAGCCTCATGAATGGTGACGGAATACGCCCGTGTTCTTAATTTATGAGGATTGCTGATTTTTAAATATAACTTACGTCACGGGAAGTTTAAATGATAAGCAAAGCTCTCTGCTTGCAAGTTTAAATGTAAGTTTTAACCAGTACAGATTCTGTTTATTATATTATATGTGTTATTTTTCCTCCACACAGTGAAAGTTTTGGGGTGACCCTAACTTTACCAGCACCTAGTAGTAGTTTCCATACTTGTGAAGAAATAGACAGTCCTTATTTTGAACCACGTGGGTTTTCTCAAGTAACACTGATCTGACGGTGCAAGTTAGACAGAAATACTAATATCCCTATAACGGGTTTTCAAAGACTGTAATGATAAATACTGGACCTTGGAGCCAGCACTTAATTTCTTCTAGAAACTCTATATAATTTGCTGCCTGGTGGCGTGAATATTTAACAATCATTTCCCGACTAGATTATATCTTGTGGACAAATCTGTGGTGTGACTAAAGTGAATCCTATACTGAGGGAAGGCACCGACCTGACATTCATCATTTTTTAGAAACCTACGCTATTGACACTGTGCTCTGCTAACTCCCGCGCCTGGAATAATTGTTAGGTGACTTAATCAGACATTTGAACAAATTTGCATACCCAAGTAGTCGTTCCCGGAGACTCCAAGTTAAATACGTCTTTTGGAACTGGGGACTTCTTGGCAGAAGACTGCATTTTTTGAGTCTGTGTGAAAATCTAAAATCAATGTGTTCCAAGAGGCAGCAAGCAAAGTCGTGAGTACAAGTATGAGAAGCCATGGCGGAATGAATGAGTGTACGCTGGTTTGAGTGATATTTTTCACTATTTTATCTTTGACACCCTGTTGCTGTCCTAATTTTTTTTTTCCAATCTGCATAATTTGTTGCTAAGGCTAGAGTTCTTGTGTTTTGTCTTAGGTTAAATCAGATTTTTTTCAAACTCTGTGCATATAATTACGAGATAAAAACAAAGACAACTCTTAGACTCAAACTCTATGTATCTGTGACTCGGGCGCCATCATCTGTTCTCTTAACGGGGCCGGGCTAAACCTAGAGTTAAGACTATAACGGGGCTATCATCCTTGCAACATTTCCTTGATTTTTTATGACTATGTGTATATGTATTTTCCTTGATGTACTTTCTTTGATGTTGTGAGCCGATTTTTCCTGATAATAAAATCGCTCTTGAACTTAATAATCGTGTTTGGTCAGCTCGTTCTAGATAATATATATATATCATTGTTATAGTTTTTCCCACGTCTGTGTGTTTACCTGTCGTCACGTGTATGTGCGTGCCTGTGAGTGATAGAAATATACGTAATATGTATATTGGTGTAGTCTGTCTGACGCTGTAACAACTGTTGTAGAAGATAGGTGAGAGAGAGAAGAATTCTTTTCGCTTTCAGAGACAGCCACTATATCAAATCTATCATCTCACGTGTGTGGAAATTATATTACCTTTCACTAACTCTCACTGAGTCTATCACCTATTCAAACCTATTCAGAAGGGACCAAACCTAGTCTTAATTCTCCTATCGGAAATCTACGACAGTGTTCCATGTCTTCTTTGTGTCTGTCATTTTTGCTTCCAGTTCCTTTCTCCTTTTTTTTTTCGTTATGTGTTGTATCCATCATGTGTTGTATCCATCATGTGTTGTATCCATCATGTGTTGCATCCATCATGTGTTGCATCCATCATGTGTTGCGTCCATCATGTGTTGCATCCATCATGCGTTGTATCCATCATGCGTTGTATCCATCATGTGTTGTATCCATCATGTGTTGTATCCATCATGTGTTGTATCCATCATGTGTTGGGCGTCCGACTGACAGAATTGTTAAACGCTGGTCTCATGCGACAAAGTGCCCGGTTTGAATCATGGTACCGTCACGCTCGTCTACCCAGCTGTAAATGGAAACCTGACTCTGCTCTTTGTGTTAGGGAAGGATAAGGCAGCAAGGAAGGGGACTGGTCACCTCACCTCTCGATACTGGACCTAGTATGGTGAAGTCTCTAACACTTTACCTCCCTACGGGAGTATCTGCTATTGGACCGTTACCTTTTATCCATCCACCTGACATACTACTCTTCCATCACATTAAAAGGTTACAGTAGTCCCATGGCAGATGCTGTTGTAGGGGAGTGAAGTGTTAGAGACTATACTTGGTCAAACTTTTTAATGAGGTTGGGGTGACCCGTTCCCTTTCACATTGCCTTTGCCTTCCCTAACTCAAGAGCAGAGTCAGCTGCACATTTACAGCAGGGTAAACTGGAGGTGACGCTATCAAGTTTCGATCCGGAAACCCGGTTACTTCGCCGCTAGAAGCACGCGATCTAACCGCTTAACCAATCGAACTTTCTCGGTTACATTACAGTTTCGATCAGTCATACGAAAACATAGGCCAGTCGCAGTTTTACTTTGAACACGCGTGGGGCTCAGTCTACGTTACGATCCAAAAGTTTTCACCAGGGAACAGCATGTAGTGGAAGCTGCTAACTAATCTAAAGAACACAATAAGCAAAAAGAAGCGGCAAACTAATCTAAAGAATATAGTAACAAAAGGGAAGTGGTTAAGTGATCTAAAGAATATAGTAAGAAAAGGGAAGTGGTTAACCGATCTAAAGAATATAGTAAGAAAAGGGAAGTGGTTAAGTGATCTAAAGAATATAGTAAGAAAAGGGAAGTGGTTAACCGATCTAAAGAATATAGTAAGAAAAGGGAAGTGGTTAAGTGATCTAAAGAATATAGTAAGAAAAGGGAAGTAGTTAAGTGATCTAAAGAATATAGTAAGAAAAGGGAAGTGGTTAAGTGATCTAAAGAATATAGCAAGAAAAGGGAAGTGGGAAAATAATATCAAGAGATGGACAGAAAAGAGTCTATCAGAGAGCACCATCAAGATAAGAGACAGGAAAGAGTCTATCAGAGTGCACCATCAAGACAAGAGACAGGACAGAGTCTATCAGAGTGCACCATCAAGACAAGAGACAGGAAAGAGTCTATCAGAGTGCACCATCAAGATAAGAGACAGGAAAGAGTCTATCAGAGTGCACCATCAAGACAAGAGACAGGAAAGAGTCTATCAGAGTGCACCATCAAGACAAGAGACAGGAAAGAGTCTATCAGAGTGCACCATCAAGACAAGAGACAGGACAGAGTCTATCAGAGTGCACCATCAAGACAAGAGACGGAAACCGTTGGAGATCCATTGCAGCCAAACCTTTGGTGTGGAAATGGCAGCTGATGATGATGATGGTAACAACATTAAAATGGATCCGTTAAACTTGGTTTTTAACCCGTTCACTTGTTTATCTTTGCAATATTTGGAGTGGTACGTATATCAGAATTTGAAAAGCCCTGGTAAACTTTAACAATTCGGTATTTTGTTTGTGTACAGCAGGGGTTCTTAAACCTTTTAACGATTACAGACCTCCAATGGATTGCCAAACATGTCCCCATTTATTTATATTAAAACAGCAAATCACAAATACACAAGCTGTTCAGAGATCGAGTCTCACACCGCCAAGGAGTATGGATACCACCGCTTAAGAATCCCTGGTGAACAGTATTTAGAATTTCCGCCGCAGCCATATCCTGTTGCCTCAGCGTCTTAGTTCAATGTCTGTTTTTACCATGCGGGGTCAAGGTAAGAAAATGACATGAAAATTATAGCGGATGTAAGCCATAACAAGGGTATAATTTCAGTAACTCTGCGGTTGTTTTGTGCGGGTGTCTGTGCGTACGTTTATGTATATGTACATGCAGAATCGGTCGTAGAATTTTCCGCGCCCTGGCGAGTTATTTGACAAGCGACCCCCCAGGCTTAAGAGTCTGCCCAGTAGATTTTTCATGGCGGTGCGAGGTTAAGCGATGACTCCTTCCCCTCTTCACCTCCGCCCCGCCGTGCAGTACAGTTCGTACTATTACGAGACTCAAGTGAATGCTATGTCGTTGGATCACATTGTTTTTTTTTTCAATAGTAATGATGATTGTAGCATGTTACAAAAACAACGCATTTATGCCTTTAATATCTTATTGAATACATTTTTTTCTGTTTATGATGAATTACAGACAGAGGCTCAGCTCGATGTTTTTATGTTGTTGATTTGCTTGTTTTTTTTTTTTTTAAAGAAATAATGTATACGTAGCCTACACACGGCTGTTTGCGAGCGATACTTTTTTTTTTCCCTTGACCGCGCTATTTATAGCTATCGTGACAGAGGTCACGTGGTCAACTTCCTAAGGGGGAAAAAATGTGGCGGTGTTTACTTTTGATAGGGCTTAATTAATGCTTTTAGGCTACTTTATTATTATAAATACCGGCTTTAATTTTGCGTAAAGCTAGACTAGAAATGTTAGAGTAAATTTTAGAACAAGAACAAACATTTTATCACAATTAGAACAGAAGATATAATAGTCTGAAATAGTGTAAAATTTAGGTTTTTTAAAAAAATATTTTGTTATGGTTTTTTTTTCTAGTGCAATTTACACTAAAACGATCACAATCAACATGCATAACAAATTACAGAAATCAAAAGTAGAAAACCTGCAGAAAATTGATATCATAGTTTTGTTTTGGTTTCATGCGTCAAACATTAATTATTGAAACATTAAATTGCAAGTCCACATTTATTACCTTAAAATAACACACCCAATTGTCCCCAAAACATGAGAGCTAACAATGATCTCAATCATACATCACGATGGTCATTTAAAAATGAGTATGGTCATGAGTAAAACGAAAGGTTCAATTTAATAAATAAAACATACACCTATTAAATGATTTCCACACTCTGTTAATTCTGTCACTCTCACGCAACAACTGCCATAATTTGCTCTAGCCCCAAAATTTCGCTCAATTGTCAATCACACTTTCTTTTTTTATAGGAGGAATCTGTACATTCACAGATGGAGCAATTTGTAACAAATGAGTTTCGATTATAAATTTTAATTGTGAAGTTATATTTTTAATACCGCTGGCGCGTCTTTCAATTTTGGAAATAGTGGAATGTACAAATTCTCCTGCTTGCTCTTCATGCATGCACATTCCAAAGCCATGAGTTCTGATCTAGTCTGCACAATGTTTTTCTAATATGTGCTGTTTAGGAATTGTCTTACTGGGGAATAGCTTTCTGAACAAAGACATATAAGTCTCTATTGATGCTGTTATTGATGATATTGATTCTTTACTAATTGGTTTACTGTGTGATATTTTGTTGTGTACTTTCTCAAATGGTTCGTTCAGTGAGTTGAATTGTTCTTGGGCAATAAAAGCTATGTCAGATATATCTTGTTTGTCTGTAATTTTCAGTGTTTGTGTAATGATTGCTCTTGTAAGATCTTTATAAACTTGTTGTGTGAGATATATGTCGCAGTGATTCCCTATGAATGCTCTGCAATGATAAGCCTGTGGTATGATTTTGTGTTTGGCTAGTACCTTGTCCAAGTGTGAGCAAACTGGGCCAGACCTAGCACACAGATCTTGAAACTGAAGTTTGGCCAGCGCATCTTGTGCATTATCAAGTTTAACTTTAAAACTATCTGTCTCCTCCTTATCCTCGCAAAGTTCAATACCTGCCTGAAAAAAATTCAATTTTAGCTTCTAATTCTTCTGCCTGTTTCCAGTTCCTACCAAATCTCTTCAACTTCTTAATAGTACTAATGTTTGCATGTATCTCTTGCGGATTCTCAAATATCTTTGCGTCTATTGTATCGGCTACCTGTTCTAGAAGTCTGTGGTGTTTCAAAACAATGCCTAATAAAATATGAAGGTAAGGAGGTGCTACATTTTCAATTTCAATCTCTAACATTGGTTTGTGTAAACAATTATGGTAACGTGCCACTTGACTTTTATTCCCTTTCCCATATTTCATATATCTATTGTAATCTCTTATCAACATGGCCAAACTTCTTGGTTTGCAAGTTGTAAGCTCTCTGGATGTCTTTATTTCCTTGTTTTGCTGGAGACACCACAGACATGGGTATGTTCCTTGAGCAAACCAAACATTTTCATCAAAAAGTCATAATCCCCGAATAAAAAAAACAACAACTTTTTTACCGTCCCGCTTTAAATCTTTTAGTGACTGTATCTGAGCTTTCATACCATTCATAAATATTTCTAAATTATCATATTTATCTCTGACTCTGGCGTCTGTGGCCTAATGGATATGAACGCAGTTTCATAATCCAGATATACTAGGTTCGAAACCTGCTGCGGGCGGTTTGGTAGCAGATCGCTTTGTGTGGATTTTTAACAATGGTATAAGCGCCGTACCGTTCAGAAAGCAATGGCAAACTACTGAATGAAAAAAATTGCCTAGAAAAATCACAAACAGCCAATAAAAGCTGGGGTTGATTGCCACGTCCTGTAAGGATAAGCAACTAACTTTATCTCTGACTCTAGCCATTGATAAAAGGATGGTATTAGATTTTGAATTTGGTTTCTCTAAATTTACTACCTGCATTATAACTTTGATGCTTCCCTTTCCATGATCACCCCCAATCTTCAGCTATACTTCATTTTCTGGAATGGAACCCTTATGCCACGTTAATAAGCCCGCCCTCTTGTAATCTTTAAGAAGCCCACGAAGAAAGCCACATAAATCTTTGATACATGCAAATGGTGTCTCTAGCCTTTGTCCATTATCCCCCACAAACTCTTTCATTTCCACATCCACACATTCACGCGTAATCTCTCTTGTCCATTTTCTTTCTATCCCTTCATGCTCTATGTCAACACCAACATGTTTCAATAATCTTCTCTGTTTTCTCTCCTGTGCCCACGTAAGACCTACTGTTTCCTTCATTCTTCTTCTTTGATCCTTAGCCGCCGACCGTCAAAGCAGTCAGTGGCCATCACGTCTAGTGGTGTCTTGTAGGGCAACAACAAATTGATTCCACTTTGCTCGGTCGGTGGCCATCCTCCGTACAGTGCCCCAACTCTGGTTCATTCTTTGCATCTCAGCATCCACAGTCCTCCGCCAGGTTGTTTTTGGTCGGCCTCTCTTTCGTTTTCCTTCAGGGGTCCAAAGCATAGCTGTTCTTGTGATGGCATCGGGGTCTCTTCTGAGGACATGGCCAACCCAGCTCCAGCGTCTGCCAGCTATGATGGTGTGCATGTCCTCTTGCTTGCTACGAGTAAGCAGATCTTGGTTAGTGATGGTATTTGGCCAAAAGATTCGGTAAATTTTTCTTAGGCATGTTGTGTGAAAAGAGGACAATTTCGACATTTCCTTCTCTGTAACTCTCCAGCATTCCGCACCATAGAGAAGCACAGAAAGCACACAGCTCTGATATAATCTTAATTTTGTGCTTGTGCTGTATTGGGAGGAATTCCAGATGTTGTTTAGGCTAAAGAAGGCTGTTCTTGCCTTATTCATTCTGACATTGATGTCTCTGCCTGCCCCGCCGTCTGGTGTTACTATGCTTCCTAGGTATGTGAAGGTATCTGTCTGTACCAATTGCTGATTCCTTACTGATATGGGCTCAGGGTTGCTCACATTGAGCGTCATGACCTCAGACTTCTTTAAATTGATATTCAAGCCCACCTACTGGCTAAACTTATTAAGTCTATCCGTTTTTTCCTGGATGTGTTGATGTGAATGTGCTAGTAGTGCAATGTCATCTGCATATTCCAGATCTTCCAATGTAGAAAATGTTGGCCATCTTATTCCTCTTGGACTGCCCTCTGTTGTCTGGCGCATCACCCAGTCTATGACTGTTAAAAATATAGTGTGTTTCCTTCATGGCTATTGCTAAATTCTTTGGATATTTTAACTCTGCTTTCAATGCATCTGCTTTCCTGCAAATTTCCTGACGTGACGTTTCTTAACAGCGTTGTAGTTCATGTGTGCCTGCTGCAGGTCTAGTGAGTCAGTTGATGTTCCAGCAATATGTCCCCTAACAGTGTGGAGAAATTGAGATCGCTTACGTTTTGTTGGCGTTCTGGTGACTGAAGTTTCTTTTCTATGTTTAATTAGTTTTTGTAGTACAAAAGGCTGTCCTCTGGTTTTGCATTTTTATGATATTATTTTGTGCTGTTTCTAGTTTTTTTTCTAACAATGGATGGGAATAGGGTTTCTTCCACTTGTGTTAGTGGTTGTAAAGGTGGCTTAGCAAGTAACTGTTGTGCTGTGATGTCGCTTTTGAAGACAGGCGAGGGGGATGTACTTGTCATGATGTATTACTGACTTGGTAGGTGTAGATGTGGCAAAAAAAAACTGGCATGCTAGGGTGAGTAGTGTTATCCACCTCCAAATGAATAATGGTATCGCCATTAATGTGAGATGACTCATCAACCTCCAGCTGAACAATATCATCACTATTGTGAGCAGGCACATCAACCTCCTGCTGTACAGAGCTATCCTGACTACAGCTAACTGACTGACTACAGCTAACCGACTGACTACAGCTAACTGACTGACTACAGCTAAACGACTGACCAGACATGGACGGGTCAGAAAAACCATCACAGGGGATAGAGCATTTCTGTGTGCACTAGGGGAAATTTTTTTAAAATGTCCAAAAAACTGGGTCACTTTAACCCCGCACGTGAAAATTGTCATTGTTGCTGCAAAAAACTCGTCGTTTTTTGCAACACGCCCCATTAGTTCAAAAGGTGAAAAAGTGAGTTGACTTTCTTTTTGTTAGTAAGTCACACATTATTAACAAACACTTGACTGATCTTTTCCACGGATGAATCAACTTTATTTTGTAATAAATTGTTTACACCTGGTTGCATTTAAGTGGTCCATAGTGGAGTTTTTCTTGGTGGGCCTTAACTTTTGTCCAGTAGTATATAAAGATAATGGAATATTTGGGAGTATCAAGTCTAACACCAGGCTGTAGAATGCTTTATCTGTGAATGAAAGAAGATATACAAACAGTTACTTCGAATTCTTTGGCAGCCGTCGTGTGCACAGGACTGTCTACCAAAGAACACTAATGGAACAGTCCTTATCTCACACACAATAAAAAAAAAGACATTCATATTATAAATACAAGATTAACAAGACTTGAAAGATAGATCAAAGTATGTGTAAGTAATCTATCTATAGCTTTACATGTTTTCTGACGCTCATATACGTCTAGTTAAGTATCATTATAAATGAATGAAAATGCAAAATCAGATGGTGCTTTACAAAAAGTTATTTATTTTTACAAACCTTATTTAAAGATTTGCGAATTATCAGGAATGCGTTTTACAGTGATTTAAATGTTATAAAAAATCTTGTGACAATATGCTTGTTCTTGTAATGCCAAACTCACAAAACTGACTACCACACATTCTCAAGATATGAAACCACAAAAAAAGTATGTGGAAGTAATCTTTAGCTTCCCTTCGAGAAGTCTTTATAATTATAAACTCATACGAATGGGCCGATTTTTAGATATTACATTAATAAAAAGATTACTTCTGTTATGAATTTCCTCAAATGATGACGCTGTTTTCAAAAGTCTGTAACTCCGTCAAATATAATGTCAATCAAATAAAAATGCAATCAAAAAAAGAACACAGAACAAAGTTATAGTACACAAAAGAATTTTAGCGCTGTGTTTATCCAGAACGAGTGTGTAATGATTTATATTTTACTGATTTTACACACACATCAGCTGATTTTCCCCGCCAAAATCCTCAGTAGTCGTTTACAGTGCACATGAAAGTTTATTACCCGGTGTCAGAATTCCGGTCACCGAAACTAAAAGAGCGCTCTGCTGGTATAGGGTACAAACAGCCGTGTATAGGAAAACGATACGTTTAATGTTAGCAAATAAACGTTTACTTTGGATTTTCTGTTTTCTTTTTTTATAATAATAAAAAGAGTTTTTAAAGATAAATTTCAGCGCCTTCCTCTGTTCGGCGCTTTCTCTAAGTCAAATAGCAGATTCTGCCGTAGTCGAGTGAAGTGTTAGAGACTTCCCTATATTAGGTCCTAGCATCGAGAGGTCCGATTGACAGAGCGGTTAGAGCGCTGGTCTCTCGTGGTTAAGGTGCCGGGTTCGATTCACGGTATTATCACGCTCCAGTCTACCCAGCTGTAAATGGGTACCTGACTTTGCTCTCGATGCTGGGCCTAGTATTGTGAAGTCTGTAACACTTCACTCCTCTACGGCAGTATCTGCTATGGGACTACCTTTACCTTATCGAGAGGTAGGATGACCAGTTCCCTTCCTTGCTGTCTTTTCTTTTCCTAACTCAAGAGCGAAGTCAGGTATCCATTTACAGCTGGGTAGACTGAGTTTGACGATACCGTGAATCGAACCAGGTAGATAGTGTACAAGTTGTATATATATATATATATATATATATATATATATATATATATATATATATATATATATATATATATATATTTATATAGATACACCTCTTTCCCCCCCCCCCCCCCCCCTAAAAAAAAAGTATAATGTTGTTTGATTAATTACAATTTTACACGTATCTTCCCTTTTATGTGCCGCGTCTCACCACGAGACAGGACCCAAACATTGTCCTACCCAACTAAATGCTTTTGCACCCCCACACACACCTGAACAAAAGCATTTAAACGTAAACACCAGCCCGAATAAATCTAATTTTAATCACCCCTGCAGTTAATTTAGTCTGCTTTTTGTTTTTGACGTGTGTGTGTGTGTGTTTTTTTTTTTTTTTAAATAAACGAGTTAAAGATCATACTAAGTATCCGACATTTCAACTGAGGCTATAATATTAATATAAATCGTCCACGTGGGAGTTTTTAACCATTGCGAATAAAAGTAAACTGTGAGGAGGGAGGTTACAAAATCTGTTTTTTTTCCCCTGCATCATATATGAAAGAAGCGATCCTCCCTCGTATTTGTATTACAGGCTTTTCTTTAACTTGCAACGTATGTCACCTTCAAATCTTGCAATCGATTTTTCGATCACTTCCAGATGAGCAATAGCTATGAAACTTGGCATAATTGTGTATTCCCGATGACATTACAATAATCAGTCGTAAAAATAATAAAATGAATAACATTAAAATTAATATTAATTTTTCGGGGTATTGTTTCATCAGTGAAATGGGCGATAAATGCAAATAATCTTTGTGTATTCTTTCCAACAAGATTATCTTTCTTGAGAGAAATATTGAAACTTCTCCTCCCTCCCCCCTCCACACACCCACACTATCGCACGCGCGTGCACAGACATACACGCAACTGACAACTACATTTTTAAAAAAATGTAATTTACAACTCTTATCAAAAAAAAATAAAAAAAAATATTAACTTTATGTGTAATATACTGAATAATGAAATCCGCCTCCTGTGCTCTAGACTCGTTTATCGCAAACTGATAATGTCATTAGCGGATCGATTACATTTGACTTAAATGTACAAACAACAACAAAATAACATTAAAAAGAAAAAAATATTTTAAACACAGGCTTTTTATGCACTAAAAGCCACAAATAATTTTTCACAGAGTTTATAGTTTGCAGTCAAAAAATTTAACATCAAACTGACAAAAAGCCTGGGGCGCTGATTCTATGTGAAATTAACTTCTGCTTTATACTTCATTAGACACTTATGGATAAAATATATGATAAGCGCTTAAGCGCCCCACGCTTTTTGTCAATTTGATGTTACATTTATTTTATTGCAAGCTTTAAACTCCGTGAAAAATTATTTGTGGCTTTTTAGTGCATTAAAAGCCAGTGTTTAAATTTTTAAAATATATTTTATATTATTGTGACGTCACATTTCTTCGACCTTCTCATCATACTTCGTCCAACAATTTTGACCCCCTCCCACCTCTCACTGCGTGACGTCATATGTGGACGACCCCCTAAGAAAAGAAAAGTGACTAACTAATCTAAATAATACAATGAAAAGGGAAGTGGCTAACTAATCGAGATAATATAGTAAAATTGTTTCATCTTGTCTGTTTAACGATGTTCAGCTTTTCTATTTTACGCGGTTCTCGTCAGGTCAATTGTCCCAGTGAATCACGTGGTATGTACGGTCATGTAATATATCACAGCACACACTCGTCTTTGGCTGCCTTGAATGTTGGTCCGTTTGCTGGTATGTATGTGTGGACAGATGCCATCGTACTGATAATTGGTAGTTTGGAACTCGTACGTACACAATGTGTGAATGGATCGATTGTCTACTGGGGCTGCGGAGATTTGAAGTCAGTGTGTTATATAAATATTTAAGCACATGACTTCAGATAACTCCGCAGCCATAATAATGGAGAGTCGATCCATCAGTACACATTGTGTACGTACGAGTTCCAAACTACCAATTATCAGTACGATGGCATTATGTCCACACCATACATAGGTTGAGCAACGGTGGGAATGGATCAAACCCTTCAAGGCAGCCAAGCAGTAGACAGTGTGTGCTGTGATACTCTTACATGGACCGATCTGCATCTACCTCGTGATTCAATAGGGGCTGATTGGACGGTAATCGAGAACCGCGTTAAAATAGAAACCTAGCTGAACATCGTTTAAACCGATGGAAAACAATTTTACTATATGGTATCTCGATATTGTTAGCCACTTCCCTTCATGGTCAAAGGTGTTGGTATTATTTAAATGACTTAGGAGGATAGTCACTTTTCTTTTTTAGGGGGTCGTCCACATATGACGTCACGCAGATCATGAGAGGTGGGAATGGGGTCACAAATTTGTTGGACGAAGTATGATGAGAAGGTCGAAGAAATGTGGACGTCACAATAATATAAAATATTATTTTTAAAAATTTAAACTCAGGCTTTTAATGCACTAAAAAGCCACAAATAATTTTTCACGGAGTTTAAAGCTTGCAGTAAAATAAATGTAACATCAAATTGACAAAAAGCGTGGGGCGCTTAAGCGCTTATCATATATTTTATCCATAAGTGTCTAATGAAGTATAAAGCAGAAGTTAATTTCACATAGAATCAGCGCCCCAGGCTTTTTGTCAGTTTGATGTTAAATTTTTTGACTGCAAACTATAAACTCTGTGAAAAATTATTTGTGGCTTTTAGTGCATAAAAAGCCTGTGTTTAAAATATTTTTTTCTTTTTAATGTTATTTTGTTGTTGTTTGTACATTTAAGTCAAATGTAATCGATCCGCTAATGACATTATCAGTTTGCGATAAACGAGTCTAGAGCACAGGAGGCGGATTTCATTATTCAGTATATTACACATAAAGTTAATATTTTTTTTTATTTTTTTTTGATAAGAGTTGTAAATTACATTTTTTTAAAAATGTAGTTGTCAGTTGCGTGTATGTCTGTGCACGCGCGTGCGATAGTGTGGGTGTGTGGAGGGGGGAGGGAGGAGAAGTTTCAATATTTCTCTCAAGAAAGATGTCTTGTTGGAAAGAATATACACAAAGATTATTTGCAGGTTTATCGCCCATTTCACTGATGAAACAATACCCCGAAAAATTAATATTAATTTTAATGTTATTCATTTTATTATTTTTACGACTGATTATTGTAATGTCATCGGGAATACACAATTATGCCAAGTTTCATAGCTATTGCTCATCTGGAAGTGATCGAAAAATCGATTGCAAGATTTGAAGGTGACATACGTTGCAAGTTAAAGAAAAGCCTGTAATACAAATACGAGGGAGGATCGCTTCTTTCATATATGATGCAGGGGAAAAAAAACAGATTTTGTAACCTCCCTCCTCACAGTTTACTTTTATTCGCAATGGTTAAAAACTCCCACGTGGACGATTTATATTAATATTATAGCCTCAGTTGAAATGTCGGATACTTAGTATGATCTTTAACTCGTTTATTTAAAAAAAAAAAAAAAACACACACACACACACGTCAAAAACAAAAAGCAGACTAAATTAACTGCAGGGGTGATTAAAATTAGATTTATTCGGGCTGGTGTTTACGTTTTTTGGTGCAATGCTTTTGTTCNGGTGTGTGTGGGGGTGCAAAAGCATTTAGTTGGGTAGGACAATGTTTGGGTCCTGTCTCGTGGTGAGACGCGGCACATAAAAGGGAAGATACGTGTAAAATTGTAATTAATCAAACAACATTATACTTTTTTTTTAGGGGGGGGGGGGGGGGGGGATAAGAGGTGTATGTATATCAAATATATAATATATATATATGTTTATATATATATATATATATATATATATATATATATATATACAACTTGTACACTATCTACCTGGTTCGATTCACGGTATCGAAACGTTCAATTCTACCCAGCTGTGAAATGGATACCTGACTTCGCTCTTGAGTTAGGAAAAGAAAAGACAGCAAGGAAGGGAACTGGTCATCCTACCTCTCGATAAGGTAAAGGTAGTCCCTTGGCAGATAATGTCGTAGAGGAGTGAAGTGTTACAGACTTCACTCTACTAGGCCCAGCATCGAGAGCAAAGTCAGGTACCCATTTACAGCTGGGTAGACTGGAGCGTGATAATACCGTGAATCGATACCCGGCACCTTAACCAGAGATTGACCAGCGCTCTAACCGCTCTGTCAATCGGACCTCTCGATGCTAGGCAATTATATAGGGAAGGATCTCTAACACTTCACTTATAGACTACGGCAGAATCTGCTATAGATTGAGACAAAGCGACAGAGCGCCGAACAGAGGAAGGCGCTGAAATTTATCTTTAAAAACTCTTTTTATTATTATAAAAAAAGAAAACAGAAAATCCAAAGTAAACGTTTATTTGCTAACATTAAACGTATCGTTTTCCTATACACGGCTGTTTGTACCCTATACCAGCAGAGCGCTCTTTTAGTTTCGGTGACCGGAATTCTGACACCGGGTAATAAACTTTCATGTGCACTGTAAACGACTACTGAGGATTTTGGCGGGGAAAATCAGCTGATGTGTGTGTAAAATCAGTAAAATATAAATCATTACACACTCGTTCTGGATAAACACAGCGCTAAAATTCTTTTGTGTACTATAACTTTGTTCTGTGTTCTTTTTTTGATTGCATTTTTATTTGATTGACATTATATTTGACGGAGTTACAGACTTTTGAAAACAGCGTCATCATTTGAGGAAATTCATAACAGAAGTAATCTTTTTATTAATGTAATATCTAAAAATCGGCCCATTCGTATGAGTTTATAATTATAAAGACTTCTCGAAGGGAAGCTAAAGATTACTTCCACATACTTTTTTTGTGGTTTCATATCTTGAGAATGTGTGGTAGTCAGTTTTGTGAGTTTGGCATTACAAGAACAAGCATATTGTCACAAGATTTTATAACATTTAAATCACTGTAAACGCATTCCTGATAATCGCAAATCTTAAATAAGGTTGTAAAATAATAACTTTTTGTAAAGCACCATCTGATTTTGCATTTTCATTCATTTATAATGATACTTAACTAGACGTATATGAGCGTCAGAAAACATGTAAAGCTATAGATAGATTACTTACACATACTTTGATCTATCTTTCAAGTCTTGTTAATCTTGTATTTATAATATGAATGTCTTTTTTTTTATTGTGTGTGAGATAAGGACTGTTCCATTAGTGTTCTTTGGTAGACAGTCCTGTGCACACGACGGCTGCCAAAGAATTCGAAGTAACTGTTTGTATATCTTCTTTCATTCACAGATAAAGCATTCTACAGCCTGGTGTTAGACTTGATACTCCCAAATATTCCATTATCTTTATATACTACTGGACAAAAGTTAAGGCCCACCAAGAAAAACTCCACTATGGACCACTTAAATGCAACCAGGTGTAAACAATTTATTACAAAATAAAGTTGATTCATCCGTGGAAAAGATCAGTCAAGTGTTTGTTAATAATGTGTGACTTACTAACAAAAAGAAAGTCAACTCACTTTTTCACCTTTTGAACTAATGGGGCGTGTTGCAAAAAACGACGAGTTTTTGCAGCAACAATGACAATTTTCACGTGCGGGTTAAAGTGACCCAGTTTTTGGACATTTAAAAAAATTCCCCTAGTGCACACAGAAATGCTCTATCCCCTGTGATGTTCTTTCTGACCCCTCCATGTCTAGTCAGTCAGTTAGCTGTAGTCAGTCAGTTGTAGTCAGTCAGTTAGTTGTAGTCAGTCAGTTAGCTGTAGTCAGTCAGTTAGCTGTAGTCAGGATAGCTCTGTACAGCAGGAGGTTGATGTGCCTGCTCACAATAGTGATGATATTGTTCAGCTGGAGGTTGATGAGTCATCTCACATTAAAGGCGATACCATTATTCATTTGGAGGTGGATAACACTACTCACCCTAGCATGCCAGTTTTTGTTGCCACATCTACACCTACCAAGTCAGTTATACATACGACAAGTACATCCACCTCGCCTGTCTTCAAAAGCGACATCACAGTACAACAGTTACTTGCTAAGCCACCTTCACAACCACTAACACAAGAGGAAGAAACCATATTCACATCCATTGTTAGAAAAAAACTGGAAACAGCAAAAAATAATATCATAAAATGCAAAACCAGAGGACAGCCTATTGTACTGCAAAAACTAATTAAACATAGAAGAGAACCATCAGTCACCAGAACGCCAACAAAACGTAAGCGATCCCAATTTCTCCACACTGTTAGGAAACATATTGCTGGAACATCAACTGACTCACTAGACCTGCAGCAGGCACATGAACTACAACGCTGTTAAGAAACGTCACGTCAGGAAATTTGCAGGAAAGCAGGCATTGAAAGCAGAGTTAAAATATCCAAAGAATTAGCAATAGCCATGAAGGAAACACACTCTATTTTTAACAGTCATAGACTGGGTGATGCGCCATACAACAGAGGGCAGTCCAAGAGGAATAAGATGGACAACATTTTCTACATTGGAAGATCTGGAATATGCAGATGACATTGCACTACTAGCACATTCACATCAACACATCCAGGAAAAAACGGATAGACTTAATAAGTTTAGCCAGTAGGTGGGCTTGAATATCAATTTAAAGAAGTCTGAGGTCATGACGCTCAATGTGAGCAACCCTGAGCCCATATCAGTAAGGAATCAGCAATTGGTACAGACAGATACCTTCACATATCTAGGAAGCATAGTAACACCAGACGGCGGGGCAGGCAGAGACATCAATGTCAGAATGAATAAGGCAAGAACAGCCTTCTTTAGCCTAAACAACATCTGGAATTCCTCCCAATACAGCACAAGCACAAAATTAAGATTATATCAGAGCTGTGTGCTTTCTGTGCTTCTCTATGGTGCGGAATGCTGGAGAGTTACAGAGAAGGAAATGTCGAAATTGTCCTCTTTTCACACAACATGCCTAAGAAAAATTTACCGAATCTTTTGGCCAAATACCATCACTAACCAAGATCTGCTTACTCGTAGCAAGCAAGAGGACATGCACACCATCATAGCTGGCAGACGCTGGAGCTGGGTTGGTCATGTCCTCAGAAGAGACCCCGATGCCATCACAAGAACAGCTATGCTTTGGACCCCTGAAGGAAAACGAAAGAGAGGCCGACCAAAAACAACCTGGCGGAGGACTGTGGATGCTGAGATGCAAAGAATGAACCAGAGTTGGGGCACTGTACGGAGGATGGCCACCGACCGAGCAAAGTGGAATCAATTTGTTGTTGCCCTACAAGACACCACTAGACGTGATGGCCACTGACTGCTTTGACGGTCGGCGGCTAAGGATCAAAGAAGAAGAATGAAGGAAACAGTAGGTCTTACGTGGGCACAGGAGAGAAAACAGAGAAGATTATTGAAACATGTTGGTGTTGACATAGAGCATGAAGGGATAGAAAGAAAATGGACAAGAGAGATTACGCGTGAATGTGTGGATGTGGAAATGAAAGAGTTTGTGGGGGATAATGGACAAAGGCTAGAGACACCATTTGCATGTATCAAAGATTTATGTGGCTTTCTTCGTGGGCTTCTTAAAGATTACAAGAGGGCGGGCTTATTAACGTGGCATAAGGGTTCCATTCCAGAAAATGAAGTATAGCTGAAGATTGGGGGTGATCATGGAAAGGGAAGCATCAAAGTTATAATGCAGGTAGTAAATTTAGAGAAACCAAATTCAAAATCTAATACCATCCTTTTATCAATGGCTAGAGTCAGAGATAAAGTTAGTTGCTTATCCTTACAGGACGTGGCAATCAACCCCAGCTTTTATTGGCTGTTTGTGATTTTTCTAGGCAATTTTTTTCATTCAGTAGTTTGCCATTGCTTTCTGAACGGTACGGCGCTTATACCATTGTTAAAAATCCACACAAAGCGATCTGCTACCAAACCGCCCGCAGCAGGTTTCGAACCTAGTATATCTGGATTATGAAACTGCGTTCATATCCATTAGGCCACAGACGCCAGAGTCAGAGATACATATGATAATTTAGAAATATTTATGAATGGCATGAGAGCTCAGATAGTCACTAAAAGATTTAGAGTGGGATGGTAAAAAAGTTGTTGTTTTCTTATTCGGGGATTATGACTTTTTGATGAAAATGTTTGGTTTGTCTGGAGCTCAAGGAACATACCCATGTCTGTGGTGTCTCCAGCAAAACAAGGAAATAAAGACATCCAGAGAGCATACATCTTGCAAACCAAGAAGTTTGGCCATGTTGATAAGAGATTACAATAGATATATGAAATATGGGAAAGGGAATAAAAGTCAAGTGGCACGTTACCATAATTGTTTACACAAACCAATGTTAGAGATTGAAATTGAAAATGTAGCACCTCCTTACCTTCATATTTTATTAGGCATTGTTTTGAAACACCACAGACTTCTAGAACAGGTAGCCGATACAATAGACGCAAAGATATTTGAGAATCCGCAAGAGATACATGCAAACATTAGTACTATTAAGAAGTTGAAGAGATTTGGTAGGAACTGGAAACAGGCAGAAGAATTAGAAGCTAAAATTGAATTTTTTCAGGCAGGTATTGAACTTTGTGAGGATAAGGAGGAGACAGATAGTTTTAAAGTTAAACTTGATAATGCACAAGATGCGCTGGCCAAACTTCAGTTTCAAGATCTGTGTGCTAGGTCTGGCCCAGTTTGCTCACACTTGGACAAGGTACTAGCCAAACACAAAATCATACCACAGGCTTATCATTGCAGAGCATTCATAGGGAATCACTGCGACATATATCTCACACAACAAGTTTATAAAGATCTTACAAGAGCAATCATTACACAAACACTGAAAATTACAGACAAACAAGATATATCTGACATAGCTTTTATTGCCCAAGAACAATTCAACTCACTGAACGAACCATTTGAGAAAGTACACAACAAAATATCACACAGTAAACCAATTAGTAAAGAATCAATATCATCAATAACAGCATCAATAGAGACTTATATGTCTTTGTTCAGAAAGCTATTCCCCAGTAAGACAATTCCTAAACAGCACATATTAGAAAAACATTGTGCAGACTAGATCAGAACTCATGGCTTTGGAATGTGCATGCATGAAGAGCAAGCAGGAGAATTTGTACATTCCACTATTTCCAAAATTGAAAGACGCGCCAGCGGTATTAAAAATATAACTTCACAATTAAAATTTATAATCGAAACTCATTTGTTACAAATTGCTCCATCTGTGAATGTACAGATTCCTCCTATAAAAAAAGAAAGTGTGATTGACAATTGAGCGAAATTTTGGGGCTAGAGCAAATTATGGCAGTTGTTGCGTGAGAGTGACAGAATTAACAGAGTGTGGAAATCATTTAATAGGTGTATGTTTTATTTATTAAATTGAACCTTTCGTTTTACTCATGACCATACTCATTTTTAAATGACCATCGTGATGTATGATTGAGATCATTGTTAGCTCTCATGTTTTGGGGACAATTGGGTGTGTTATTTTAAGGTAATAAATGTGGACTTGCAATTTAATGTTTCAATAATTAATGTTTGACGCATGAAACCAAAACAAAACTATGATATCAATTTTCTGCAGGTTTTCTACTTTTGATTTCTGTAATTTGTTATGCATGTTGATTGTGATCGTTTTAGTGTAAATTGCACTAGAAAAAAAAACCATAACAAAATATTTTTTTAAAAAACCTAAATTTTACACTATTTCAGACTATTATATCTTCTGTTCTAATTGTGATAAAATGTTTGTTCTTGTTCTAAAATTTACTCTAACATTTCTAGTCTAGCTTTACGCAAAATTAAAGCCGGTATTTATAATAATAAAGTAGCCTAAAAGCATTAATTAAGCCCTATCAAAAGTAAACACCGCCACATTTTTTCCCCCTTAGGAAGTTGACCACGTGACCTCTGTCACGATAGCTATAAATAGCGCGGTCAAGGGAAAAAAAAAAGTATCGCTCGCAAACAGCCGTGTGTAGGCTACGTATACATTATTTCTTTAAAAAAAAAAAAAACAAGCAAATCAACAACATAAAAACATCGAGCTGAGCCTCTGTCTGTAATTCATCATAAACAGAAAAAAATGTATTCAATAAGATATTAAAGGCATAAATGCGTTGTTTTTGTAACATGCTACAATCATCATTACTATTGAAAAAAAAAACAATGTGATCCAACGACATAGCATTCACTTGAGTCTCGTAATAGTACGAACTGTACTGCACGGCGGGGCGGAGGTGAAGAGGGGAAGGAGTCATCGCTTAACCTCGCACCGCCATGAAAAATCTACTGGGCAGACTCTTAAGCCTGGGGGGTCGCTTGTCAAACAACTCGCCAGGGCGCGGAAAATTCTACGACCGATTCTGCATGTACATATACATAAACGTACGCACAGACACCCGCACAAAACAACCGCAGAGTTACTGAAATTATACCCTTGTTATGGCTTACATCCGCTATAATTTTCATGTCATTTTCTTACCTTGACCCCGCATGGTAAAAACAGACATTGAACTAAGACGCTGAGGCAACAGGATATGGCTGCGGCGGAAATTCTAAATACTGTTCACCAGGGATTCTTAAGCGGTGGTATCCATACTCCTTGGCGGTGTGAGACTCGATCTCTGAACAGCTTGTGTATTTGTGATTTGCTGTTTTAATATAAATAAATGGGGACATGTTTGGCAATCCATTGGAGGTCTGTAATCGTTAAAAGGTTTAAGAACCCCTGCTGTACACAAACAAAATACCGAATTGTTAAAGTTTACCAGGGCTTTTCAAATTCTGATATACGTACCACTCCAAATATTGCAAAGATAAACAAGTGAACGGGTTAAAAACCAAGTTTAACGGATCCATTTTTAATGTTGTTACCATCATCATCATCAGCTGCCATTTCCACACCAAAGGTTGGCTGCAATGGATCTCCAACGGTTTCCGTCTCTTGTCTTGATGGTGCACTCTGATAGACTCTGTCCTGTCTCTTGTCTTGATGGTGCACTCTGATAGACTCTTTCCTGTCTCTTGTCTTGATGGTGCACTCTGATAGACTCTTTCCTGTCTCTTGTCTTGATGGTGCACTCTGATAGACTCTTTCCTGTCTCTTATCTTGATGGTGCACTCTGATAGACTCTTTCCTGTCTCTTGTCTTGATGGTGCACTCTGATAGACTCTGTCCTGTCTCTTGTCTTGATGGTGCACTCTGATAGACTCTTTCCTGTCTCTTATCTTGATGGTGCTCTCTGATAGACTCTTTTCTGTCCATCTCTTGATATTATTTTCCCACTTCCCTTTTCTTGCTATATTCTTTAGATCACTTAACCACTTCCCTTTTCTTACTATATTCTTTAGATCACTTAACTACTTCCCTTTTCTTACTATATTCTTTAGATCACTTAACCACTTCCCTTTTCTTACTATATTCTTTAGATCGGTTAACCACTTCCCTTTTCTTACTATATTCTTTAGATCACTTAACCACTTCCCTTTTCTTACTATATTCTTTAGATCGGTTAACCACTTCCCTTTTCTTACTATATTCTTTAGATCACTTAACCACTTCCCTTTTGTTACTATATTCTTTAGATTAGTTTGCCGCTTCTTTTTGCTTATTGTGTTCTTTAGATTAGTTAGCAGCTTCCACTACATGCTGTTCCCTGGTGAAAACTTTTGGATCGTAACGTAGACTGAGCCCCACGCGTGTTCAAAGTAAAACTGCGACTGGCCTATGTTTTCGTATGACTGATCGAAACTGTAATGTAACCGAGAAAGTTCGATTGGTTAAGCGGTTAGATCGCGTGCTTCTAGCGGCGAAGTAACCGGGTTTCCGGATCGAAACTTGATAGCGTCACCTCCAGTTTACCCTGCTGTAAATGTGCAGCTGACTCTGCTCTTGAGTTAGGGAAGGCAAAGGCAATGTGAAAGGGAACGGGTCACCCCAACCTCATTAAAAAGTTTGACCAAGTATAGTCTCTAACACTTCACTCCCCTACAACAGCATCTGCCATGGGACTACTGTAACCTTTTAATGTGATGGAAGAGTAGTATGTCAGGTGGATGGATAAAAGGTAACGGTCCAATAGCAGATACTCCCGTAGGGAGGTAAAGTGTTAGAGACTTCACCATACTAGGTCCAGTATCGAGAGGTGAGGTGACCAGTCCCCTTCCTTGCTGCCTTATCCTTCCCTAACACAAAGAGCAGAGTCAGGTTTCCATTTACAGCTGGGTAGACGAGCGTGACGGTACCATGATTCAAACCGGGCACTTTGTCGCATGAGACCAGCGTTTAACAATTCTGTCAGTCGGACGCCCAACACATGATGGATACAACACATGATGGATACAACACATGATGGATACAACACATGATGGATACAACGCATGATGGATACAACGCATGATGGATGCAACACATGATGGACGCAACACATGATGGATGCAACACATGATGGATGCAACACATGATGGATACAACACATGATGGATACAAACACATGATGGATACAACACATAACGAAAAAAAAAAGGAGAAAGGAACTGGAAGCAAAAATGACAGACACAAAGAAGACATGGAACACTGTCGTAGATTTCCGATAGGAGAATTAAGACTAGGTTTGGTCCCTTCTGAATAGGTTTGAATAGGTGATAGACTCAGTGAGAGTTAGTGAAAGGTAATATAATTTCCACACACGTGAGATGATAGATTTGATATAGTGGCTGTCTCTGAAAGCGAAAAGAATTCTTCTCTCTCTCACCTATCTTCTACAACAGTTGTTACAGCGTCAGACAGACTACACCAATATACATATTACGTATATTTCTATCACTCACAGGCACGCACATACACGTGACGACAGGTAAACACACAGACGTGGGAAAAACTATAACAATGATATATATATATTATCTAGAACGAGCTGACCAAACACGATTATTAAGTTCAAGAGCGATTTTATTATCAGGAAAAATCGGCTCACAACATCAAAGAAAGTACATCAAGGAAAATACATATACACATAGTCATAAAAAATCAAGGAAATGTTGCAAGGATGATAGCCCCGTTATAGTCTTAACTCTAGGTTTAGCCCGGCCCCGTTAAGAGAACAGATGATGGCGCCCGAGTCACAGATACATAGAGTTTGAGTCTAAGAGTTGTCTTTGTTTTATCTCGTAATTATATGCACAGAGTTTGAAAAAAATCTGATTTAACCTAAGACAAAACACAAGAACTCTAGCCTTAGCAACAAATTATGCAGATTGAAAAAAAAATTAGGACAGCAACAGGGTGTCAAAGATAAAATAGTGAAAAAATATCACTCAAACCAGCGTACACTCATTCATTCCGCCATGGCTTCTCATACTTGTACTCACGACTTTGCTTGCTGCCTCTTGGAACACATTGATTTTAGATTTTCACACAGACTCAAAAAATGCAGTCTTCTGCCAAGAAGTCCCCAGTTCCAAAAGACGTATTTAACTTGGAGTCTCCGGGAACGACTACTTGGGTATGCAAATTTGTTCAAATGTCTGATTAAGTCACCTAACAATTATTCCAGGCGCGGGAGTTAGCAGAGCACAGTGTCAATAGCGTAGGTTTCTAAAAAATGATGAATGTCAGGTCGGTGCCTTCCCTCAGTATAGGATTCACTTTAGTCACACCACAGATTTGTCCACAAGATATAATCTAGTCGGGAAATGATTGTTAATATTCACGCCACCAGGCAGCAAATTATATAGAGTTTCTAGAAGAAATTAAGTGCTGGCTCCAAGGTCCAGTATTTATCATTACAGTCTTTGAAAACCCGTTATAGGGATATTAGTATTTCTGTCTAACTTGCACCGTCAGATCAGTGTTACTTGAGAAAACCCACGTGGTTCAAAATAAGGACTGTCTATTTCTTCACAAGTATGGAAACTACTACTAGGTGCTGGTAAAGTTAGGGTCACCCCAAAACTTTCACTGTGTGGAGGAAAAATAACACATATAATATAATAAACAGAATCTGTACTGGTTAAAACTTACATTTAAACTTGCAAGCAGAGAGCTTTGCTTATCATTTAAACTTCCCGTGACGTAAGTTATATTTAAAAAATCAGCAATCCTCATAAATTAAGAACACGGGCGTATTCCGTCACCATTCATGAGGCTGGATTCTAGAGTTTATACGTTAGTTTAGAAAAATACACTCGACTGAGTATTAGCAGTTAAATTAAATTTCATAAATAGCTACAATTGCCGTTATAAGCTAGAAATTCAATTTTTATTCTGCTTTCCACTGAATGCTTCCCTAGAAAATATAATAGCCTACCACTTTATTTCTCTTCTGCGCTAAAGAAATAGATTAAAATGAATTAAGCGATTTAACACTTTAACACTCACAAAATCTATATATCTATCATATTAATTACCTCAACCACAGAATTACAGGTAGTCGCACAACTTAAGAATAAAAATGCTGAAAATATTTCTGGAAGTCTAGAAGTTCGACAAATTGCCGAAACAAACTGAGATCTTCGCTAACAGCTATTCTGTTTTTCGAGCGACCTATCTACTGTGGAGTCTATGAGCGAGAATGAAATTAAAGTTTCAAACTTGGCCAATATCTTAAAATCAGACAAAGGGCCCAAACTTACTTCGCCAAGCGAAATTATCTCCCCTACTCCCAACATTTACGTCCGCTTAACGCGTGTCGTAACTGTCACCTACTGACCACGATGTACGCGTGTCAGTTTCAAATCCCAGACAGCCTGACTCCATTTCAGGGCAGTTTTCACACTACAGCTGACCATGGCCCACCGTGAGCGCCGTGTCAGTTTGGGATTTTCCAGACAAATGTCTGGATACTGACCGGTGCAGATGTAAAGTATCACACCTCACCGGGACTTATGCCGAGAAAAAGCTCGCGCGCTCGGTGAGAATGTAGACGATTTGCTACGTCCTGTGTTCAGCGAACCGACTTATCACGCCTTCTGACGCCCTGCAGCCCTGACATCTACGTAATATCGTCCTAGCGCGATTCTCAGTTTAAGAGAAAGGAAAACAGGTAAAGTTTGCGAATTATATGCAAATAATATTCGCAAAACGAATGGGTGAAAAAAATACAGGAAAAAAAATGAAATACAGAGATAATAAAAGAGAGAGTTTTCGGGTGAAAGAATAGGAAGAAGTTGTAGGAAATTAAATGAATATAAACCCTACGTGACAAACACATTGAGCGGATGGCACCAGCCTGCAGGGTTTCCACGGTATTTGTTAAACGCCTATGCTCTAAGGGAAGCTGAATGTTAACGAATGAATGAGATGTGATCCACTAGAATCGACGTATCTAATGTCTTCCATGCCAGAAGCTCTTTCTCCGACAGGCTGTTTTCATTGACTGTCAGCACACTGTGTTGGTACAGTATAAGCGGGATGTGAGAAACACAGTTTGAAATCCGCTGACGGAAACTAGTTATTATGCCTCCTAGAGCGATAAGAGGACAAATCACAGTTTCTGTGCTCCGGGCACGCATACTCAAACCGTAGCTGGAAACACTGATCACAAACGGATTAAGAAGGTAAAAAATAAATAAACAACTTAATTCAGGGCGTCTCCTAAAGTGTAAAATACCGCAGCCGAACAACCAGTGTGATATCAAACTCTGTACAGAGCGTTGCAACAGGATGTAATCTGATCATCATAAGTTGCTTACCTCGTACGAGCAAGGTTGCCACTCAAGTTCTAGAGATACACCCAGATTTTCTTCTTAAAAAAACCCAGAAATACCTAAATTATTTTATGCCTCAAATACACGGGATAGACGATGCTTACACAATCTTTTAGTGCAACTTTAGCACAAATAAGCTGTGTGCTACCAATTTTTATTTATTTCTTCATTTTTTTTTTTAATTACCAAAAATTCACAATTATATAAAAATGATTTTATTAACACCCCAATATATGAACTCTTGAAAATGAGATATTTTAAAAGTAACATACTTCAGTAGTTACATTAACAAAATGTTCCTCAAATCAAATATAAAATGTTAGTTGTAACTTGTTACTGTTGAAAATTGTCTCTTGTCAGCGACTCGGCATCCATGTCGACAACTTCTCCTCCGTCAAGATCATATGCATGAATTTACAACGTGAAATCTTGATTGTGGAGTTCCAAAATCTTTGCATATCTCTGCCGACAACGTCCTTCACGCACATCTTTAACCACGCTTTTACTAGGATTAAACTTATGACAATCTCTTATCTTTGGCGACTGCTTGCTTAGCTAGTATTGGATTGGAAACTGTTTCACACAAAAGCTTGTTGGCTTGTTTAGTTTTAACTAAGCTAACCTTCAAAAACACTCTTTCGACGCATGCTGAGGAGTGAGGTGGCGTGTGTGTCGTGATGCTGCTACAACTACCTAGCGAACCTTCATGTCTGAAATTTAAAAAGAATACTTTAAAACACATCGTAAAAATGACTGAGTATTGTAGATGACAGCCATTAACAGAATAAAAGGAAATATATTGTTGATGTAAACGAGTGAAAAAACAACGACATAGATGCGGGTTTTTTTTTTCCTTAACTAGCGGCACTTGGGCTTTCAGCCCTTCGGCCAATGACATGTCATTGCTAGGCTGGAGAGCCTGTGGACTTTCCTTCCAACCCGGTCAGAAGTTTCGCTCCTTCCCATCCACAGCGGGTTTATCTCAGGAGCTGTCCAGGTTATTCAGTCAAAATCCCGGTCGTTGACACTGCTTCATATGCTGACGCCCGGGCTTGAACCTTGAATACCTGGCCGCCAGCGCAACGTTGTAACCATTATACCAGCGCGGCTCCCAATAGATGTGGTTAAAAACAAGAATTAAATTTAAGTGGAATAAAAAATATATAGCACATAATTTTTTTACATTTAATTGTAATATAAATATAATGTAAAATGCTCACTGCGCAGAACATATATACATTGCAAATGCCAATTCTCAAATATACCCAGATTAATGCAGATTTGGAAAAAAAATACCCAGATACCCAGACGGAAGCCATAAAACCCAGATCTAGTAAAAAATACCCAGCTGTGGCAACAATGCGTACGAGTATTTCGGCCCTTTTATCTCTTTTACAGTTTAAGGGAACGGCCCATTTGGATCATGACTCTCAAGTGTCTACCCCATGTGGCCTTTTCCCCCGTCTGCGCTGGGGATAAAACCCACACCATCTTGGTTTCGAGTTACGACTTTCAACTTCATTCCTGGTTTTATCCATGCTGCCAGCTTGAGGCGATTATGAAAGTAGCCATTATACTGTATATCATTAGTGTGTTTACAAGAGTGAAAAAAAAAAACAAATGTGTTGATTGTGTAGACATAACGTAGACTAAACTCTATAACACTTACTACTTAGTCGTTCCTCTTATACCCTGGGGTGTAGAGGTTTATCAGTGAGAGCGCCATAATATCATGTCGGCTGTCTTCCTCTTGGCCTGGTTCCAATCTAGTACACAGTCCTTTAGAGATTGTCTGATGTTGTCCTCTCAGTGAACTCTGGGTCCTCCTGGAGGTCTGGATCCCTGGCTCTTGGTTTCCCATATTTGTCGTGGTGGCCGATCTTCTCCCATTTTGCAGACATGGCCAAACCATCGCAACCGGGACTGTTACACTCGGGTTCGCAGGGGCTGGGCCCCGAGGCCATGACCACGTCTCCTCCCGCCACTGCTACCATCCTCCTCAGACACCCCCCCTCCGAGGTCCGGAGCTGGCCATCATGGATGGCAGTCACTGCCCATGACTAGCATCCTTATGTCAAGACTGGGACACAGGTGGAGCCATTTTATAGCAATGTACACTATTACCTCCAATGCTCGTCAACTTCATTTTCCATTGCGTTCCTTACGGAGCATGCAGTCACTACTGCTGCTAGTTTCGTTGCAGGAAGTCCGCGCCAAGCATTCCACGTTCTCGTGCGGCCGTGATTTCTGCAGCAGCTTATTTCATATGATGAATCTGCCAGCCGCCCATGCACAATCCCATACTTACTTACCTTGAGGGCGCAGTCGTCCTATTCCTTCTCTGTTCAGAGACCCCCGGGAACTACACGGTGCACGTTCTTATTTTCCTTTGGTATATATAACACTTACGGCTCTTCTCCAGGTCTGCGTGTCTTGTTTTAAGAAAGGGTTTCCGCGGAGCAGATGCTTTCCACAAATACACGTCAAAACTTCCCTTTTACTACACGGGACACGCCCTGGCGCTCAACAAAAAAGAAAGGCAACCTGAGAAAACTTCTCAAAGAAATTATCACTATGCCTCCTTGTATAAAAACAGGTTTGTGTGCTACGGGCACGTTGAGTAAGAACTTAGTTGCAAACACTAATCACAAACGCATTAAAACCAAATTAATTCAGGACGTTTCCGAATGTGTAAAAATATCACTGTCAAACGACGAGTGTGTTTACAAGCGTTAAAAACATAGGCGTTGATTGTGCAGACTAGACGGGACTCATTCGAGAGGAATGTACACTTAATACACGACGGTGTTTCCCAAACTTATAGTAATCGCGTGCCCCTTATGAGTGTAGTCTTGCTGGCGTTCCCCTTATGAGACTTCAGTCTTAGCGACGTACCCATTATGAGAGTTTAGTCTTACCGATGTACCCATTATGAGAGTTTAGCCTTACCGACGTACCCCTCATGAGAGTCGTACCGACGTCCCCAAATGAGAACTGTTTTACCGGTGTACCCCTTTCGGGCGAGTTTAGGTGAGAGTTTAGTCTTACCGACGTACCCATTATGAAAGAAGTTCAGTCTTACCGACGTACCCATTATGAGTCTAGTCTTACTGACGTACCCCTTTTGAAAGTTCAGTCTAACCGACGTACCCCTTATGAGAGTTCATTCTTACCGAAGTATCCCTCATGAGAGAGTTACCGACGTCACCTAATGAGAGTTCAGTCTTACCGACGTACCCCTTACGAGAGTTCAGTTTTACCGACGTACCCCTTACGAGAGTTCAGTCTTACCGACGCACCCCTTATGAGAGTTCAGTCTTACCGACGTATCCCTCATGAGAGTTTTACCGACGTCCCCTAATGAGAGTTCAGTCTTACCGACGTACCCCTTACGAGAGTTCAGCCTGGTGGCGTCTTGTAGGGCAGCAACAAACTGTCTCCACTTTGCTCGGTCGACAGCCATCCTTTGTGTGGTGCCACAGCTCTGGTTCATGCTTTACATCTCTGCCTCCACAGTTCCCCGCCAGGTAGCTTTTTTGTCAGTCTCTCTTTCGCTTTCCTTCTGGAGTCAATAACATGGCAGTGATAGTGTTAGGGTCTCTTCTGAGGATGTGGCCAACCCAATTCCAAAGGCTACCCGCTATGATAGAACGCATGTCTTCTTAGCGGCTCAGAGTTAGCAGTTCTTGGTTGGTGATGGTGTTCAGCCAGAAAAGTTTTTCCTTAGGCAGGTTGTGTGGAAAGAGGTCAGTTTGTTTACACTAAACATATGATATACGAGGAGGCGAAGAGTTTTATCAGAAGCAGATACAGAAACATATGGAATGTAGAACATTCAGGTCACACACAGAATGGTGCTTATTACCAGCTCCACAGAAGAGAACAAGTGGTAATCTTCAGACTTCGCACTGGCCACAACAGATTGAGATACCATCTATTCAACAAGCTAAAGATAGGAACTACCGATCAATGTAACTGTGGCACTGATAAAATGACTGCTGAACATCTGCTTCAAAGTTGCCCCTTATATGCGGTACAGAGAAAGCGCATATAGCCGACGCCAGTTCCTTTCGTGGAAAAGCTTTACAGGTGTCATGAAATATTCTAATCCACATATATAAATTATTAGGTAAATATGAAGCCTAACAAATAAAATTAATAAAGAGAAGAGCAATGGTAAAATGACAGTGCTGTCACAAGGAATGTACTCGAAATCCCCCTTGTTTTCTGCTTCGTCTGCAAATTGTAACGCTTTCACGTTGATAGTAAAAGCTTACTGTATTATTACCCGCCTTCTTCAATGAAACGTGTGCTGCATTTCTAAGAAAAACATTGAGACGTACTGCGTAATGACCTAAATTAATCCTAACATTAATTATATTACGTTACCAAAACGAACGAACAGATGGACAAAAGGATAGCGAGAAGGGAGAGGCAGAAAGCCGAACACTAAACACGCGACGCGCGATACACAATTACTACTATCACGCGTGTTAGGCTACAAGCACTAACTTTTTTTCAGACGGACAGTGATAAAATACACTACCCTTTCCCAGAGTTAGGTTTATAAATCATAACAGACTCTTATTAGAAAAGATAACATTAGATGGGTTTACGTTTGAACACATAACAGTACCCAGACAGCACATCTTCGAAACAGGAGGTAGAAGAAATTGCATATTTTGAACGCAGCCACGTAGCTCCTTTAAATTAGTATTTTTGGGTTCCTTAGGGCTTGCTGACAAATAATATGTAAAACGTTACGCAAATAGTCCAGGAATTAATAAATTATACCCAAAATAAAATATTGGGGGTGCCTGACAGCATAAAATCATTTCTGCTCATAAGATTTTTTTTTAACGTGTTTGAAAAAAATTTACGTTACAGAAATAGCCTACCATGTAAACTCCAAATTGATTGGAGCGCAACAAATGAAAGCCTAACCACGATTGGTCGGGCTATAAATACTATCTTGGTTGTTAGGGGAGACGGGAAAAGATAACATTTTTTCAAACACTTGTCGAAACGTGGCTCATTGGCCAGTCTCGCTGATATACACACTTGGGAGCGTTAGTTCGAAACCACTTGTTTAAATACACTTGATAAAGCATCAGTGCGTTGAAGCCAGCTATATTTTGCTCAATAAAAGCCTGGAAGATAAGCAGATGGAAATTTGTGCCAGTTTGTGCCAGAATTCATTGCTAATCAACGTATCTGTGTTATTCGTATGAATTGTGGTAAGCTTGAACCATTTAATATCTTTTAATGAAAATTGAATGTGAATTGTTGATTTATGCCTGTATATATATGTGTAGTTCAGTGGCAAACGTGAGGTAAAGCCTAAAATGCTCCAGCCTGAACAGAGGGTGTCGGAGAGAAGTAAAACGGCATGGAATGGCCAAACAGTACACTGACACCTGGATGATTGACTAGAAAGAAATAATGCTGGAAGTGCAGAGGCGTAGTAACCATTAGGAAGGGTAATACTGGAATAAAGTATTTCAGATGAAGCTGACTGTTGGCCTAACGCTCTGAACGCAATGTTTGTGATGTATTGTGATCAGTGTAAAAAGAAAATATAAATTAGTTATGAAGTAGAAGGTACATCCTTCTTGATTTCAGGGACAGTGGTCTTGATGGTACTGAGCAGCATCTGGTCAGAGATTTGCTGAATCCAGAGTCGGACAGCATACTCCTTGGTCTTTTTAGCTATCAGTGAGGTGTCTCCTGAGCCCAGAGGAGAATTCGAGCAGAGGAGTCCTTTCCTGCCGCCATCACTCAAGATAAGCAGAGTTGGCCAGCTGAGCTCAACATTATGTCCCCTCATCTTGAACTGACTTTTTAAAATTAACATTAAGAGGGGAATTTACTTGTCTTAAAATCAGGAACTGTGAACATCTCCAATACTAGTCCCTAAAGACAAACTATTGAAGTCATGATGACAAATACCAACAGAGCTTGAACAAAACAAAACCAGTATTACCTCATTTTACTACTACACAACTGACACACATAGAACATTTGTAATAATATATGTCACTACAATATTCATATTAAATACATTCTGTACATAACTTGTAATTTAAATTGATTGTGATTCCTGGTTCCCTTGTAGTTGAATCAGGACACATATTCATTCATGCCAGTAATGAATACATATTGTTATTTGAAAGTTTATCAGTGACTCTTTTAAGATATCTTTGTAGAGTGTTATATGTATGTGAGTGTCACAGTGTTGTCAAGAGTAGTGGATTAAATTAAATTGTTTATCTGTCTGTTGTTGTGACTTACACTTCACCATACTCATACCCTAGACACATAACGTAGCATCACACTATTCCAGAATAATTCTGACTGAGATATATAGATATGTGGGTAGCAAGTAAGGTTATCTATAATACACTACTCTTAATAGATATAGATACCTTCACAGCTGATCTCAGTCAGTACACTAAGTTCCCTATAAGTATTTATAACATCCCACTTCACCACATATATTGGGGTCTCGCTCTTGGGATTTTGAATCTTTAACTATTAAAAATATTGGGGGTAATTCACTTCAGGGAATATAAGAATTAAAAGGTATCCTTGGGTGGAATTAAATAAGGTTGAGCTCACGGTGCCTGTGTTGTCCATTAGATATATAGTTAGAAATTGAATTGTTGGTTAGACATTATATAAAGTTACCTGATAGACAATGGCGGACCTGGCCAAATTTCGATCTGCTGCGGTTCAGACTGCAAAAGAGTTAGGATTAGATGGGCAAGTTATGGTTGCCTATGTTACTACGGAATGTGACAAATTTATTGAACGCGAAGAAAGAAGGTTTGAAGCCGAAAGAAAGTTAGAGGCTGACAGGGAAATTAAGAAGTTACAATTTGAAGCTGAGGCTGAGACTAAGAGGTTGCAGATTGAGGCTGACAAAGAGGCTAAGAAATTGGAAGCAGAAGAGAAGAAATTAGCTGCAGAAAGGGAAGAGAAGAAATTAGCTGCAGAAAGGGAAGAGAGGAAATTAGCTGCAGAAAGGGAAGCAGAAGATAAAAGATTACAAAGGGAACATGAATTACGACTAAGGGAGTTTGAGTTTCAAGGCCATGCTCCTGAAAATGGTGCCAGTCCCTTTGCCTCTGATGCTACGGTTACTCAAGGAGCCTCAACCTCAGCTATGAATTTTCATTTAGATCATTTTGTTGAGAAAGACGATGATATTGAGAGCTACCTAAATAGGTATGAACTATTAGCTACCACGTATGGGTTAGAGAGAGAAAGGTGGAGCTTAAAGTTATCTCAGGGACTTCGTGGGGCAGCTTATGAAGTTTTTGCAAAAATGAGCAGAGGTGATCAGGAAAATTATGACATGCTAAAGCAGGCTCTTTTGTTAAGGTATGAAAAGAATGCAGAGTTTTACAGGAAAAAAATTAGGAATGCTAAACTACTGTCAGGTGAAACCTATCACCAGTTCTCTGCACGCATAGAGACATACTTGGAGAAATGGACTTCTCTGGGGAAAACCCAAGATCTTAAGGAAATGGTCCTTATAGAGCAACTAAGAGAGTCCATGGCTCCAGACCTGAGAAAGTTTCTCATGGAACAAGGTGCAGAGAGGCTGGGTGAGTTGCTAAATGTTGCTGAAAGGTATCAAGCAGCTCAAGCAGAGGTAACAGGTAATAAAAAGAAACAGGTGGATAACTTTAGGGCACCACAGAACTTTAATAAATTTGATCCTAGGGATCAAAATAAAGGTAAGCACCAATTTGATAGGCCACGGTATGACAATAAAAATAAATTCCCACAATTCGATGAAAGGAAATATGATGAAAGAAAATCTTTCAACCAAGGAAAAAGGTGGTGTAAAAATTGTCAGATGGACAATCATGACACTGACCGTTGCAGAAGGAAACCTGTGTATATGGCAACCCTTCAGGTCAGGTCGACCTCAAGACAGGAGGAGGATATTATGTTAGATACCACTCCAGAAGAGATGAGGAAGGCACAGGCTGGGGATAAAACACTCAAGCCTTGTTTCAGAAAATTGTCAACTGTCATACAACTCCAGGCAAGGGAGATTTTTACATGAAAAACAAGTTGATGTATAGGAAGACTGGAACTAGATCCAATGGTCACGGACAGCTGGTTCTTCCAAAAAGATACAGGACAGAATTAATAAGGAGCCTACATGTGAAACCAGATGGGGACCATGAGAAAATAGGTACCATCATTCAAAAGGTGGCTCACAATTATTATTGGCCCAAAGCAAGATGGGACATTGAAAATTTTGTAGAAAGGTGTAGCATAGCACATGAGGGAACACCCACAAGTGGGAACATGGATCAGGACCTGGACACGCCATGGGGCAAAATCAGGCCTGATAATAAAAAGAAAAATAGATTTGATAAAATGGACCAAATGGAATGGGAAGCCCCTTTTCACGGACAAGCTTCACTTAACTGTTTTACAATGGCCACTATGCGGAGAGTGCAAAAAGATGTCTTACCCCAGGATAAGCCGAAAATCCCTCAATCGGACTTAAACCAACTGGAGGAAGAGGATGTAGGGAGGAAATCTCTCATCAAGAATTTTAAGAGGGGAGAAAGCCCCAAAAGAAAAATTGGTAGCGGTCGTTTTGTGAATGATAATTCTGGGAGGAAAAATCATCACTATAAAGCTTCGAGTGGAAGAGACCATACCGGTGCATGGACAAATAGGTCCACACAATTAAAGGTCCATATGTAGCTTTGTTAAGAACGTGGACTGATGAAAAGGCAGAGGAAAACATTACATCTTCATACCAATATGTGAATGAGCTGACCACTCGGTTGAAAACTGGCTGGAAACTTGCCAATGAAAATTTGAAACAAGCCAGGAAGAAACATGCTGCCTATTATAACAGGAAGGCGAAAGACAGAAATTTGGCTGTGGGAGAGAAAGTACTGCTTCTTTTGCCCGGGAGTCAGAATAAGTTACAAATTGGATGGCAGGGTCCATATACAGTTCTAGAGAAGGTGTCTAGAACAAATTATAAGATAGATAAGAAGGGGAAAGAAAAAATCTATCATGTGAATCTCCTGAAGAAATATTTGGAAAGAGAACATCAGGAAGAGACACACTTGTTGACCTTGTCCATCGCCATGGAGATGAAAAAGGAACCACTTTCATCATTTGAATATCCATTACACCCCTGTGAGACAGCAGCACAGGTGAAAATCAGTACACATTTAACGAAAACTCAGAAAGAGAGAGTGCAACAGGTTCTAAATAATCATGCAGAGGTGTTAACAGACCGACCAGGGCATACAAACCTATTGGAATATGATATGAAACTCATAGACTCCACACCTGTCTGTATGAAACCATATTCGATTCCGTTTGCTAAGGAAAAAGCTTTGAAGGAAGAGATAGACTATCTATTGAAGGAAGGAATTATTTCGCACAGTGAGTCTTCGTATAGTTCCGGGGTGGTACTCTTAAGGAAGCCCTCTGGAGAACATAGACTCTGTATAGATTACAGGAGACTGAATGCTATTACAGAAGGACAGGTGGATCCATTGCCGGATACAAATCAGCTGTTGCCAGGCTAAATAAAGCTAAATATTTCTCAAAAGTGGATCTGAGTAAAGGATACTATCAGATTCCAGTAAAGCCTGAGGTTAGACCATACCTAGCTTTTAGTACCTCAGAAGGACACTATGAGTTTAATAGATTGCCATTTGGATTGAAGAATGCGCCTAGTGTCTTCTCTAGAATGATGAGAAAATTATTGGATCCTCTGAATAATCCCTGTATAACAAATTTTATGGATGATATCCTTATAGCAACAGAAACATTTGAGGAACACATTGACTCTCTGAACATGCTGTTTGATCGACTTAGGGAGGCAAATTTAACAGCCCGACCAACCAAATGTTGCGTTGGATGTAAAGAATTGGAATTTTTGGGACACACAGTTTATCAGGGAAACATGACCCCTGACCCAAAGAATTTAGAGAAACTACAGAAAGCCCCGAGACCACAAACCAAGAAGGACGTGAGATCCTTTGTCTCATTATGTGGTTTCTACCAGAAGTATATCAAAAACTTTAATTCCATATGTGCACCTTTAACGGAATTGACACGTAAAGGACTTCCAGATCGCATTACATGGACACCACAATGTGAAATGACTTACCAAGAATTGAAGGAAAAGCTCACAAGTAAACCCATTTTGAAATTACCTGACTTAAGTCAAGAATTCATAGTAAGGACGGATGCAAGTAATATTGGGTTAGGTGCAACTTTACTACAGAAATCAGATGCATTGGATGGGGAATTAAGCCCAGTGGCATATGCTAGCAGAAAGTTGAATAAAGCTGAAATCAACTACTCAACTAGCGAAAAAGAATGTCTTGCAGTAATATGGGCAATAAAGAAATTCAATATTTATCTATATGGGAAGGCATTTAAGTTGCAAACTGACCACAAACCTTTATCGTTTTTAGCACAGGCTAAGCATGAGAACTCTAGGTTACTCCGATGGTCTTTGCTTCTGGCTCCATATAATTTTAGCATTGAATATATATCTGGAAAAACCAATCTGGGAGCGGATTTTTTTAAGCCGCCATCCGTGTGATGAGAATCACCGTAAACCCCAGAAATAATAATAAATTTCTCTATGTGTATATAGAATAAAGGACTGACATATAATGTCTGTTTTAAGAGGGGAGGTGTCATGAAATATTCTAATCCACATATATAAATTATTAGGTAAATATGAAGCCTAACAAATAAAATTAATAAAGAGAAGAGCAATGGTAAAATGACAGTGCTGTCACAAGGAATGTACTCGAAATCCCCCTTGTTTTCTGCTTCGTCTGCAAATTGTAACGCTTTCACGTTGATATAAAAGCTTACTGTATTATTACCCGCCTTCTTCAATGAAACGTGTGCTGCATTTCTAAGAAAAACATTGAGACGTACTGCGTAATGACCTAAATTAATCCTAACATTAATTATATTACGTTACCAAAACGAACGAACAGATGGACAAAAGGATAGCGAGAAGGGAGGGCTGAAAATCAGGAACGCATGCAACACGCGACGCGCGATATACAAATGCTGGCATCACGCGTGTAAGTCTACATGCACTAATTTTTTTTCAGACGGACAGTGATAAAATACACTACCCTTTCCCAGAGTTAGGTTTATAAATCATAACAGACTCTTATTAGAAAAGATAACATTAGATGGGTTTACGTTTGAACACATAACAGTACCCAGACAGCACATCTTCGAAACAGGAGGTAGAAGAAATTGCATATTTTGAACGCAGCCACGTAGCTCCTTTAAATTAGTATTTTTTGGGTTCCTTAGGGCTTGCTGACAAATAATATGTAAAACGTTACGCAAATAGTCCAGGAATTAATAAATTATACCCAAAATAAAATATTGGGGGTGCCTGACAGCATAAAATCATTTCTGCTCATAAGATTTTTTTTTAACGTGTTTGAAAAAAATTTACGTTACAGAAATAGCCTACCATGTAAACTCCAAATTGATTGGAGCGCAACAAATGAAAGCCTAACCACGATTGGTCGGGCTATAAATACTATCTTGGTTGTTAGGGGAGACGGGAAAAGATAACATTTTTTCAAACACTTGTCGAAACGTGGCTCATTGGCCAGTCTCGCTGATATACACACTTGGGAGCGTTAGTTCGAAACCACTTGTTTAAATACACTTGATAAAGCATCAGTGCGTTGAAGCCAGCTTATATTTGGCTCAATAAAAGCCTGGAAGATAAGCAGATGGAAATTTGTGCCAGTTTGTGCCAGAATTCATTGCTAATCAACGTATCTGTGTTATTCGTATGAATTGTGGTAAGCTTGAACCATTTAATATCTTTTAATGAAAATTGAATGTGAATTGTTGATTTATGCCTGTATATATATGTGTAGTTCAGTGGCAAACGTGAGGTAAAGCCTAAAATGCTCCAGCCTGAACAGAGGGTGTCGGAGAGAAGTAAAACGGCATGGAATGGCCAAACAGTACACTGACACCTGGATGATTGACTAGAAAGAAATAATGCTGGAAGTGCAGAGGCGTAGTAACCATTAGGAAGGGTAATACTGGAATAAAGTATTTCAGATGAAGCTGACTGTTGGCCTAACGCTCTGAACGCAATGTTTGTGATGTATTGTGATCAGTGTAAAAAGAAAATATAAATTAGTTATGAAGTAGAAGGTACATCCTTCTTGATTTCAGGGACAGTGGTCTTGATGGTACTGAGCAGCATCTGGTCAGAGATTTGCTGAATCCAGAGTCGGACAGCATACTCCTTGGTCTTTTTAGCTATCAGTGAGGTGTCTCCTGAGCCCAGAGGAGAATTCGAGCAGAGGAGTCCTTTCCTGCCGCCATCACTCAAGATAAGCAGAGTTGGCCAGCTGAGCTCAACATTATGTCCCCTCATCTTGAACTGACTTTTTAAAATTAACATTAAGAGGGGAATTTACTTGTCTTAAAATCAGGAACTGTGAACATCTCCAATACTAGTCCCTAAAGACAAACTATTGAAGTCATGATGACAAATACCAACAGAGCTTGAACAAAACAAAACCAGTATTACCTCATTTTACTACTACACAACTGACACACATAGAACATTTGTAATAATATATGTCACTACAATATTCATATTAAATACATTCTGTACATAACTTGTAATTTAAATTGATTGTGATTCCTGGTTCCCTTGTAGTTGAATCAGGACACATATTCATTCATGCCAGTAATGAATACATATTGTTATTCGAAAGTTTATCAGTGACTCTTTTAAGATATCTTTGTAGAGTGTTATATGTATGTGAGTGTCACAGTGTTGTCAAGAGTAGTGGATTAAATTAAATTGTTTAACTGTCTGTTGTTGTGACTTACACTTCACCATACTCATACCCTAGACACATAACGTAGCATCACACTATTCCAGAATAATTCTGACTGAGATATATAGATATGTGGTAGCAAGTAAGGTTATCTATAATACACTACTCTTAATAGATATAGATACCTTCACAGCTGATCTCAGTCAGTACACTAAGTCCCCTATAAATATTTATAACATCCCACTTCACCACAACAGGGATTCAAATAGCCTCAAACTGACTACTGCTTTCTTTAAGAACATTCAAGTGGACGTCTGAGAGTGTACGAAGTAGAAGAAGAATATACGCTTTTTATTTATTAATATGCATAATAAAAAGTACACAATATATACTATGCACATTAAAAAATAATCTCAAACACTAATTACACTAATGCAAGTGACAAAAATCAATAAATATTCTGATAGGGCAGCGGATATAAATGACAGATTCTAAAAACAGTATGAAAAAGTTGAAGAACAAAAAGTAATAAATCTGCCGTGTACCTTTTGAACCCATTAAACGCACCTCGAGGGGTACATTTATTTCTAGGTTGCTCTTCAGCATTCCGCACCGTGTAGAAAGTACAAAACTCTCGCATATTATTAGTTTCGTGTTTATGCTGTTCTGGGAATATTTCCAAATATTAATTAAGCTGCCTTTATGGAAAGCGTGGTTCATTAATCTCCATTGTTTCCTCAGAATAACGTTCTTGATTGCCGCTTCTGTCTTCTTTCTCCCTACATATTAAATTATACTTGATTAATCGGACGCGTATATAATGGATTGACATTCCGGCCTATGAACAAGTGGACGAATAGACAGAAAACAGAGAAAGACAGCTAGAGAAATAAGCTGGATATATAAGTGGACCAGCGGGTGGATGACTAGGTGGATGGTTGGGTAGATAAGCGAATAGACAGACGGCTCGATGATTATCGACATGAAGCCGTTACAATGCTCCACTTAATTTGTGTCTTAGCGTTTCAAAGTTTAAAATGCAATGTTCTCGCATTTCATATTTGTTGTGTGACATGTCAGGTTTTTCCAATGAGGTCTTCAAATATATGTAATACATGCTTTGGTGTAAAAGAGACACAGGCCATCTTCACGGTAACAATCTCCCCCACCACCCTCCCCCCACAAAAAAATGAGCATCAGTCCTAAATGAGCATAAGCTGTTTGCCTATGGCACCGAAAAAATATTCTGGTTGCCTTGGGCGCCAAATGCCACATCACCAGTGTCGGGTGATGACGGTAAGAACTACAGCAAGACGGTTATCAGAGCTACCTCCTATAATTTATACGCAAATTGAGAATCAAAGGACAAGGCAAGATCCAGCGAATGAGAATACATCTAGGAAAAAAAACCAATGTATTCTCGATATATAACTTCAAAGATCAATGGAAAGTCACGATTCAAACGCCAGATTTTATTGCTGGTGTTGACGCCAAAGTTTTCCAAACGTGACAGCAGGTTTCTCCTCGTGCAGATTCAAATCACGCAGGAAGTTGCCCCGTCACTCTTTCGGATGGTAAAAAGGGCAGAAGTACCAACTCACGGAGCCCTGGAATTGGTGATTCTGTAGAGGTGCTTGAGGTTCATTTAAGGGCCGACAAATCTGTTGGAACATCGCACGCTGCAGGAATATTTTCTCTTATGATCTGATAAAATGCGTAACTCTCCCTCCCCCTCGGCCACACGACAACATTCTCAGTAAGTCTGATGATAAAAGAATTTTTTTAAAATCTAGACCAGGGGTTCTTAACATGCGTGTGCCATAGCCCCTTTGATTGTTCCATGTTGTCTACGGGCCCCTTTGATTGTCTACGTCAGCGGTGGCCAAACTACGGCCCGCGGGCCAGATTCGGCCCGCCAACCAGTTTTGATCGGCCCGCCAACCTGTTTTGGCCGGCCTCATATTGTTGATTGAAGCCACACTCTTCACAATGAAATAACACACAAATGAATGTTTGAAATAAATAATTACATGTCATATTACAAATTACAAAACAAATTAAAACAACAGATTCATTATATTTTTGTTTTACGGTAATTTCAGTTCGAAGACTGGTAGATATGTCTTGGCAGATGTGCAGTATAGTAGTTTGCCGTTGCTTTCTGAACGTGGTTCATTATATATGTAAAACTAAATCTCAGAACGTTATTTTTTAAGGATTTTATAGGTCTGACCCTCTGGTGTTACCCTTTACCATAATCTGGCCCTCGGCCAAACTTAGCTTGGCCACCACTGGTCTACGTTATGCTACAGATCCCTTTGATTGTCCGCTGCAGGCTACGGACCTCTTTGATTGTACGGAGAAGGCTATGGATCCCTTGCCAGAAAAAAAATCTACGCATAATGAACATTTTTGTATACAAATAATATATTTAATTACAAAGAAAACTCGTTGTCCGCAACCAAACCGTACATCCGGGCCCCAGTCCATGCAGACGCAAGTGGAACAGTTCCCCAATTACGATGGTTTAGCCATGTATGCAGAATGGAAGAAACTCGGCTACCACGATAAATACAGGAAACTAAGAGCCAGGGATCCAGACATCCAGAACGACCCAGAGTTCGCTGGGAGGACAACATTTGACAAACCAGGTCAGGAGAAAGACCGCCGTTATGATGGTATGGCGCTCTCTCTGGCAAATCTCTACACCCCAGGGTAGAAGAGGAACGACTAAAAAAATAAGTAAGAAAATTCTCTAAGCTTACATGTGGTCCAACTTAAATACAAAAGCAATCTGTAAAAAGAATGTATTTCTGTAAAGGCCAAAACCTATGATAATTTTCCGGGTACAAATGTTGGTGAAATTAAAACTGAAATTTGTAGGTTACGTACACAGACCCCCTCAAAAGTACATTCATGGACTACCTCCACTAAGAAATCGTGATCTAGATCAGTGGTTCTAAATGTGAGCCGTGCCCTATTTCTAGGGGGCCACAGTAAGTGCCATATTTCTGGTAACGTACCTTTTCGCAGCTAACGGCGACTATGGGGGAAGGGGGGTGTCACCGAGGTACATGAGGCCCTGAACTGGGCCATGATCCAAAAAAAAGGGGGTTGAGAACCTGATACCGATCGATAAAGGTTGTTGTTATGGATACCGCTAAAGTTTGTTGTCATCATTATAAGGCGTCTATTGTTGATACATACACATACGCCACACAGGCTAAATATAGAGATACGTTGCTAAAGGATTCTGTATTACAGGCCACGCCCACACAGAGCTATTCCTAAATATGTTAAGTAGGTATAATCAGTCTTGCAATATAGCAGTAGATCCTGCTTGATTGTAATCCACCACTTGATAAGAATAGGGTTATGTTTCAAAGGTATGTGTGTTCAAGTCTACATCATCGCCACATAGGCTAGTAATAAATATGTGTTACTACTGTCACGTCTAGAATATTGAGTGCGTGTGTTGGTTTAGTCGTTTACACTACAGGTACGTACACAAGAGTCATGGATGGTTGTAAACGACTGGTGACATTTAATACTGGTTTATTCACGTCACAACACATTGATATAAAATGCACATAGTCAGGATACAGTTCACAGCATAACACGAAATATATCTTAACACATAAGGACTGCGCACTCGGCAGTTACTATGAGATCAGCGCTATAAAGTATCATCAATAATTCAGCGCTATCTCTTCCTCAACAACTATCCTCTCACAGGAAACAATGGCCTTTATATAATTCATCAACAACTATCCTCTCACAGGAAATAATGGCCTATGTATATATTCATCAGCGCTTTAAAGTATCATCAATAACGATCCTCTCACAGATCATGGCCTTTATTTAATTCATCAACAACTATCCTCTCACAGGAGATAATGGCCTTTGTATATATTCATCAGCGCTTTAAAGTATCATCAATAACAATCCTCTCACAGGAGATAATGGCCTTTAAGGACTGCACACTGCAGTTATCAAAATGGCCTACACAAAATCTTCAGCTACTATCCTCTCACAGGAAATAATGGCCTTTAAAGACTGCACACTGCAGTGATCAAAATGGCCTACACAAAATCTTGGCCTCATAAACATTTACACAATAATTCAAACTGCAGTTTTATACTACGCTGTACCCACAGCGAAAAATCCGTCGACATATTAACTTCAGCACTGTACAGGCATTTCACACTTCCCAAAAACAGTGTCTTGACCTACCCGGTCAAACGCCCAGAACACTCTCCCCAGATAACACACTCGTTCCTCTCAAAAGCAGTCACGAGACTTCCTCACGGTCAACACAACTCAGTCAATCAATCATCTGCGGGCTAGCCGCGAGCTATTCTCACCCCGCTCAAAACATTACAGAATAAATATATCTCACACTTGAGATGATCAGCGTTTTTCCACGCCTTCTGTAATCTATCTCTCGAAACTACCACGAGATATTTTCAAAACAATTCAATAGCCAACAAGCAAACAAGTGCTCCAACTCAGAATCTATCTTGACTACTAATATACTCAGATTTACGTCCCTTACACCAGTTCTGTTCTTAACATCTTACCTCACCCCCGGAGAAAACAAATGATTCTATCATTTTTTTGACAAATACATCCCCCAAAAAAGTTAAGAGGACAATGTATCTCTAACATATGCGTATAAGAATTACCTTAAGTTAAGTCAAAATAAGACATCTACAAAATATAAGCATTAAGTGAAATGTAAAAATGAAATATCCAATGTAATCAATTAAACATACTAAAAAATAATGCATTACAAAACCGAGTTAAGTGAATACAGAACAATTAAATAGGAAACAACCGATAGTAAAAGAAAAGACAATATCAAGCAAAAGAAAAAATGATCCGTAATAAAGGTAAGTATGAAATCCGAATATGAGGAAAAACAATAATATCACATTCAAACAATTTCTTATATGTAAAATAACTACAAATATCACAAGTAGTTACACTATATTAAGTTATCCCATTAACTGACAATACAAAGAATGAAAGTATAAGAAGTGAAAGAAGAAGTATATAAGAAGGATGCGAAACGCCCACAACGCACGGAATGTAAACAAAATATGAAACCATACTGAAAAGACAACAGAAAAGAAAGAATAGAATGAAGAATAATCAACAAAAACATATGGAAAGCAAAAGGTATGAATATAGAGAAAGTTGGTAAAATATATACCAATAACTATTTAGATCAAACAAAGTATTTTATAATACATACAAACATGATCGAAAAGCACAAAATAAAATAACAAAGTATACCTATACTAATATCATAAAAAATAGTTTATAACTAAACAAAACATAATCAGTAATTTAAACAAGTTATACAAGTTATACATAACCAACAATAAATTATCGACACCACACAAAAAAAGTAATAGCATAGCTATATATCTAAGTTCGACCAACGCACAATCAAGCGCTAATACAACATAACATCTAAAAAAAACCAAAAAAAAACTTTCTTTAAGAACTAATATCACACTACATATCAATCATAGCACACACTAAAAACCTAAAAAAAAATTACAATGTCCGGAAAAAAATATTTTCCAAAAAATACAATACAAAAATATTTCTTAACGCTAAGTTACATAAAAATAGTATTTTAATTTAATTAATTCAAATCTATAATTAACAAATTAAAAAAGAAACTAGCTTTAGCAAAATGAGAGACATATAACAATTCCTATATCTAAGCAAACATTAATCAACACGAATAAGTTTTTTCAAAAAATACGTCACAAAGAAACACATAGGAAAACACACTATTACCAACATACAAGTTTGCAAATATATGAAAACAACGTAATGTATGCTAAGCAAGTGCTTAAATCAGATCTTTAGATTCCTCAATCATATTGTAACATTATAAATAATGAGTATGTGCATAGGGCTGGCAAACTCATCATGTACAAAACTATCTTAACTATCACATCTGCAAAACAAAACAAAATAAAAACTTCAAGTTCTTCACCAGAGTATAAAAGTCAATGATTATATGATGTAAATAGGCATAGGTTTTGTAAAAAACCAGTAAGGTTAAAATATAAAAAAACCTGCTCATTGCATTCATCAATAGTAAAAAACGACACGTCACTACCATCTAACACACTACACATTATCCAAAAAAAAACACAATAGTATAGAAATAGCATCGAAATAAACTAAAAAAAAACTAATGGCATAATTAAAAAATAATCATACAGATCAAGAAAAAAAAAAAACTATTGACACCAAATGATGCATAAAATGATAAATCATAATATATAAAACAAAACCTATAATGATCTATACAATAGAGCACAATAACATCGACTGTCCTAACAAACAAAAACAAACAAAAAAAAAAAAAACGCAAACAAAAAATCTCCATAGGTCTTGCCGACATCTCATAAAAAACACTAGGGGTAAAAAAAACGTCGAATGCATAGTTAGCACGCTGATATGTTTTCTCCCTTGAAAAAAGATACTCGGGGGGGGGGGGGGACACAATGTTGACCTACATTTCTTTTGCCGCTACCGTAAACAGGAGCGTTGAAAAAAAAAAACCTTATCGAGAAGTCGCCTCTGTTCAAAAAAAAACAAATGAAAAAATTTTCCATTTTAATGAATGGTAAAAAAAAAATTTACTGAGAACAACGGAGAGGTTAAATAAACAATTTACCTCGCAATGTGGTCTGTGTAGAAAAAATCTGGTCACTTCACGATGTCATCGACTCTTCCTTTATGTTTCACAACAAAAAACGTGATGCTCTTTTTCAAAAAATCAGAAAAAAAACATAACAAGCAGTAGTATTTGTGACATCATTATTATTGCTACTTTTGCTTAATAACAATGAATGATTTTTGGCTCATGTCGTGCAAAAAAAATTAGCATAAAAAAAAACTGCCATCATTTCCTCTTTTGTTTGAGACCATTATTATGTCTATAATCCCAGTCAGACTTGTTATGATTAACGCTTTCTACTCCGAAAAAAAAAATCTGTTAGAAAAAAAAAAATTGTACGATTGAAAAAAAAAAAAACCCTTCTTGTATTTGCCTGTACCATTATTTTCAAAAAAATTCTCGGAATAAAAAAAATGTTGATATACATTAACTTGTCTCTTATCTCTCTGAGAAGGAAAAAAAATTATTATCATATAAAAATTTCCCTTTGGTACTTTCTAACCTTAGGAACATCTCTCTCCGACCAAAACTCTTTCCATTCTTTTTTTTTGACAATATGCTTGTTTGCAGTATCATCTGCAGATCTATAAGCATCTTTATCGTTACGCATATAAATGGGTTTTTTTTTTTTTTCATCCTTGGAACCACTACTTATAACTTTTATCCCTTTATCATCTTATGAGAACTTCCCAAAATTAGTTACTCGTTTTTAATCCTTAGGCTTTTTTTTTTATCAGGACTGACTGTTACATTATCATTCTCTCTATTACACTGCCGCCAATAATCGTTGCCATTGGAAGCAGAATCAAATGATCTTGGAAAGTTATATTTTCCCTGAAAAGATCTTTGTCCATCACATTTAACTTTTTTATTAGCAAAGATGCTGGATCTTTGCTTTTCCAACTTGTTGGCAAACAACCTTCCCCTCTGTTTTAGTATTGTCAACATTGACAGAAAGACCATATTTTTGTTGTTCAAAAATAACATCGAGTAGGCCCTCTATTCTTTTTTTGTATTTTTTTTTTTCTGCAATTTCAAAAAAATTTTTTTTTTGTGAAATTTTTCTTCACTTAATTTCCTATTTAAATATGTCAAAAAAAAACTTTACTTCTCTCCTCTGTTAGCAATCTCTCAATCTTAATCGCTTTTTTTCCTCTCTCAGTCGTTAACTCTTCTAATTTGTCTTCCTCATCCTTTTTTTCTTCTTATTTGCTTCTAGTTTTTGACATGTTTTTTTCATTACATAATTTTCCACATTTCTTATCCTGAAAACTTTTAATTTTTCTATGTATCTCTTTCTTTCTTTTTTCTTTTCAGTCGGCAACTGAGAATATTTATTATCATCCATCCAACACCTCATGAAAACATATTTTATGTAAGTCTCTTCACGAACATTGCTCTCAATCTTTTTGTCAATTTGTCATACATCTCCTCCTTTCTCTTGAAGTTTCTTATCTGAGATTACCAACTTCGTCATCTTTGTATCACACCTCCACCCCTTAGTTACCGCATGAACACCCCCCCCCCCCCCCCACACCCCCCACTCCCCCCCCCACCTACACCCCACCATCTTGACAACATCAATAACAACCCCAGCTAACATTAACCCCACATAACCATTCACCATATTACTCCCCACCCTACTACCCATCCATCCCCCCCAACCCCCTCACCCTAACGAATGTACCAAAACCACCATCCCCACCCGGAAACCCACCCACCACATATACCCCGGAAACACCCACATCCCACCAAACCCCTAACCTAACATCAACCATTCACCACCCCACAATCACCCACCACCACCCATCCCTACCCCCCCCTAGTACCCCCCCACCCACCCCACCCCCCCAACCCATCTTATCCGCTATCACACCTCCAATCCAAACCTAACCACATACACCCCTCCACCCTCGTACCAACCTCCCCCTCATCTCCTCACCCCCATACTCCCAACAAACCCAACACCCCCCCCACCCCCCCACCCCCCCCCCACGCTCCCCATACCCCCTCCCCCACACCCCCACCCCCCCCATCTTCTCCACCAAAACCCCCCCTACCACCCCCCAACCCAACCACCCCAACCCCACCCACCACACCCCCCCCACCCCCACACCCCCACCCACAAACCCCCCCCCCACACCCCCACCCCCACCCACCCCAAAACCCACCCCCCCCCACCCCCCCCCCACCCATCCCCCATCCAACCCCCCCCCCCCAACCCCCCCCCCACCCCCCAACAACA
>JAMPIV010018376.1:85000-296703 GCA_024509875.1 Oreohelix idahoensis | reverse complement strand
TGAGGTCAAGCACATGTAGGTCTCTGACTCTATAAATGATGATGATGAATTATGTGCAGAGAACCTACCGCTACCTCCCTAGGTCTCACACGGTCACTATTCTGGGTCTAGTGTATGGTGTATGGTGTACCTAGTGTCTAGGGGAGAAATGAAATGATGGTACACAACACAAAACACTTAAAGTTACTATGAGGAAGTGAATAAAACCTGTGGTTAAGTTTTTCTTTAAATTAATTTTTTTATACAATTTATTTTGCCTGTCCAGTCAAATCGTTTGGACAGGTCTTTGAAAATGAGGACAAGATAATTTACAGAAAAGAACAATTAAAATTTTGGGACAATTTTCCCAATAACTAAAAAGTTATTATGTATTTATATATATGTCTTTCCTGTAGGAAATATTAAAAGAATTCACTTTATTCATATAACGAGAGAGTCACTGTATATGAGGGCTGTAGTTCATCCTACCCCCATAAATGTTCTGTGTATTGTTTTGAAACACAAGAAAATGTCAGAGATGCCCCAGATGTCTAACACATCACCTGGGAGTCCTTGATGAAAGATATTTCACTGTGTAGTTGCAGAAAGTTTCAATTTCACCACTCGCCAAAGCTCCTACTGTTATCTTCGACAGCATATAAGTCTGGTTGGAGACTGGTTGGCGTTTATTAGTACTCAGCAGGTTTCCTGTCACCAGTCGGCAACAGGAACATAGACCCTCTGCAACAAAAGGGCACCCTGGCCTTTTACCTCTGATCACTTATTCTAACACTTAATTTCCTACGTGGGTATAGGGTCAGCCTCGCGTGGCTTACAAATGCACTAGCCCCGAATTGTACAGGACTCCCACCTTGCTGTGACCACACCTCAAGTCCTTATAGTAGATACGCCACTGTACGTTCACATACTTTTCCTCAATACAATAATGTGGAGTAACCACATTTCCTTTGATATGATCTTCTCTTCTTTTCTTTTTAAATATAATTGCTTCAGGCATGTTAAACAGTGTTCATTGAATACAGAGGCTTTCTAATCTATTTTAATACAATAATATGACAAAATCATTATAACAACATACAACAGTTAGATACCGTTTAATGTGAGAAATCAACAATGTCTGCTTCCGACATGTCCTTCACTTTTTCCCAATAGCAGTATCTAACTTTGTAGTTGGACCAAACATATTAAATTTCATAAAATATCCTTACCACAATCAAGAAATATATAAACAAATGACGCTGACTTTGTGAAGAAATGGCCTCAGCTTCCTTCGAACTGCACAGACTGTGAAGTTATTCTTTATTTAAGTTTACAGTTAACACAGCTGTTTCTCAGCGTATCTGAATAAAATTTTAGTTCAACTGGCAATGAATAGTCAAAGCCTTTTGCTAATATTTACTAGCATTGGCCAATCGAAACGTTCGACTACTTAAATTCAAAAGCAGTTTGAATGAAAAACCAAAATAATTTCGAACAATTTCTGCGTCTGGTGGACGATTGGCCAGTCTGCTTTTGTCATGCCCAATACAAAAAGATGTTTCGTTTAGGATTACATTTTTCCTACCGCTCCCCTTTCCCATTCATACTCTTTTTACCCAAGCGAATTTGAATGTACCTCCCTGCCTCTTTTCCAAGCTCGCGTCCCCCTAACGTTACAAAAAACATAAGCAGGAACGCCAGTCCGTCTGGTCGAGTGTCTGTAGATATTAGTATTTCTTCAATAACTTCTCTAATAATGGGACTATCATATTATTTAAAGTACATTCTTGCTCAGCGAACTCCACGTTGTAGTGAAATTCTAAATACAATATCTAAATTAATATATAACAATATAGGGCATAACGGCAAAATAAGAAAGTATAAAAGAATTTTCTACTAGAACTGTTGGTATCGCCTACAGATTATTTGCTAACGAATAGCCGAACAAAACGGTACCCAAATTTTTCAAATTCGTCCTTGACATAATCACTTTTCCTAGTTCTAAGAAAATATTTGCCTAAAAAAATGCATTGTGGAACGAGGAGGGACAAGGAAAGATAAAATGCTAATACGTTTCGCATTGATTTTAAACTAAGAGCCAACTATAGCAAGTGGCAAGCCTTGCAATAGGGGGTTTCCCCAAAATACGAGGAAAAAGTTAGAACATGCAGACAACTCGTGTCACAAAAACAACCTTAGCTCTTATTTCAAAAGACGTAATTATCACGTAAATAGAGAAGACAGCACATGGAAAAGAATTGAACGTGTAGTAGACTAAAAATAAAAACACTAACATAAAAAAAAAACTCTGTACTTCTGAACCAAGCCAACTAGTCCCATATAAATTATATATTCGTGTACCTTAGGACTTGCTGACAAAGAATATGGTAATAGTTACGCAAATAGTCCATTAATTAACTAATTATAGCCATAATACTATAGTGGACCCGACCAGACTGTCAAGTAAAGATCATGCCTGCTTACAATTTTGTATGGCATGTTTGAAAAAACGACTTTGGGTAAATGAGGTTAAAAGGTACGGGATACCTGATTGGTTGGATTTTAAAGGAAGGCGAAGTATGATTGGTTGACCTAAAACTAAAAATATATTTGCCTTGAAACATATTGAGAGTCGTTATTTGAAACGATAGATTCAAAATTAAATGTAAACATGGTCCCATTGGACAAAGCAGTAGATATAGGCACGAAACGGGGACTGTTCCCTGCCATTACAAGAAAATTTTGTGCAACGCAAGATCGATGAGAGGAGGCGGAAAAATTTTCTAACATAGGAAAAGCCTGGACATAGGGCAGATCGAAAATGTGCCATATTGCCTAGTCATCGTTTAATTGTGTTATTTCCTTGCATCTGTGGTAAGATTGATTTTCTTAATATTTTATTTAAAATAAAATTTGAATGTGAAATACTAACATACGACTGTAAGTAAGTGAGTCTATGGCAGACTCAAAACAGAGTCTAGAGATTGATCCAGCATATGAAAGACTATCAGAGAGGTGTAGACCAACTAAATTATATAGGATTATCATCGGGAGCATAATACCTATCCTATTGTATGGACAACATATTATTGCTGGAATTGCAGAGGCGTTGTAACTATTAGGAGAGAGGAATACTGGTATACATGGTCACATCAAAAGAAACTGGTGAAAGGGATTGTCGTAAAGAGCTGATCTTGCATGTTTGTTTGTAATGTGCCTGTACTGGTTGTCGAATAGTATTGTAGGCTGTTGATTACGAAGGAGGCATATCCTTCTGATTTCAGAGGGTTTTGGTTGCTGTCAATAACTGGTGCCAGACTACAGTGGGCCGATATAGTCATGCCACAGTCTTGCCTTTTTCGGGGACAAAAGTAAACCACCATCACTCTTGAAGAAGTGGGAGCTGAAGGTTGTCGTTCAGCGAAGTGCAGGAAGATTCCTACCTCATATTACCAAGTTAGGTGCATGTTTCGGCACCTGATCGCTCAACAAACATTATATTAAAATAAGAGACTGAGAATAGTGATATAAACATTCCATCAGTGTCCATAAAAACTTACAAACCACATGCAGAGATGATGATAGTAAACAATCAACCAGTGTATACTAGAAGTCACCTCAGTTAAACAATACAACTACACTCTTATATAATAATATGTGTATTATGGTCAGAAGATCCATTATGTAAATTGATTGATGTAATTAATTTCTATGATTTCACTTTGATTGTCAGTCCTGATTCCAAATAAATCAGATTCAGGACAATAAATTGAAAAAATATTAACTTTCAACCACTGACTTACTAAAGATAGTCTTTTAAAGTGTAGTTTGTATGTGATTGTCGTGGTACTGTGGTGTTGTATTAGATAATAAAATAATTTGTGTAATTGTTTATATGTTTAGTTGGTTAATGCAACCTTACACTAACATTTCATAACCCTAGAACCAAACGTAGTCATCTTACATTCTATCTAGAATAAGTCTGAATGAGATCATAGTGGTGGTAGTAGAAAGGTACCCTGGAAATTTACTCTAATATTTATTATATTCAGGGACCTTCACCGCTGACTTCATTCAGTCACTAAGATTTCTTAACAATAAACTGTATTAACATCAAACCCACCACATATATTGGGGTCTCGCTCCTGGGGATTGAACTTTTCATAACACCAGCTATATTGGGTAGTTTGCTTCTGGGATTTTAAATTCTTAAAATATTATCAATTATATTAGGAATCTCAGATAGTATAAAACTAAAAGCATTCCTTTTTGGAGAAATTAAATAGTGGTTGAGCTATCAGTGCCTGTGGTTGTTCTTAGATATATTAAAATTGAAAATTTTTGTCTAGTTAGACATTTTAAAAGGTTTTGCCTAGTACAAAATGGCTGACCTGGCAAAGTTTCGATCTGCTGCTGTGCAGGCTGCTAAAGAATTGGGAATGGAGGGGCAAATTATGATTGCTTATGTCACAACTGAATGTGACAAATTTATTGAACGCGAAGAAAAAAGATTAGAAAAAGAGGCTGAAAGAAAGTTAGAGGTTGAAAAAGAAATTAAGAGGCTGCAGATTGAGGCTGAAGCAAAAAAGTTAGAGGCAGATAAAGAAATTAAGAGGCTGCAGATTGATGCTTGCAAGGAGGCTAGGGCATTGAAGGCAGAAGAAAGAAGACAGGCTGCAGAAAGGAAAGCAGAAAAGGAGGAGAAGAGATTACAAAGGGAACATGAGTTACGACTAAGGGAGTTTGAGTTTCAAAGCCATGCTCCTGAAAATGGTGCCAGTCCCTTTACCTCAGATGCTACTGTTGGTCAGGGAGCCTCAACCTCAGCTGTGAGTTTTCATTTAGACCATTTTGTTGAGAAAGACGATGACATAGAAAGTTACCTAAATAGATATGAACTTTTGGCTACCACGTATGGTTTAGAGAGAGAAAGGTGGAGCCTAAAGTTATCACAAGGGCTTCGTGGTACAGCTTATGAAAATTTTGCCAAGATGAGCAGGGATGATCAGGACAATTATGACATGCTAAAGCAGGCTCTTTTGTTAAGATATGAAAAGAATGGGGAATTTTATAGAAAAAAATTTAGGAATGCCAAACTACTGTCGGGTGAGACTTATCACCAGTTCTCTGCACGGTTAGAGACCTACTTGGAGAAATGGACTGCTCTGGAAAAAACCCAAGATCTTAAGGAAATGATCCTTATTGAGCAACTAAGAGAGTCCATGGCTCCAGACCTGAGAAAGTTTCTCATGGAACAAGGTGCAGAGAGGCTGGGTGAGTTACTAAATGTCGCTGAAAGGTATCAGGCAGCCCAAGCAGAGGTAGTTTGAAATAAAAAGAAACAGGTAGACAATTTTAAGGCACCACAAAACTTTAATGAGTTTGACCATAGACACCAGAACAAAGGTAAGCACCAGTTTGATAGGCCACGCAATGACTATAATAATAAACCCTCACAATTCAATGAAAGGAAATATAATGACAGAAAACCCTTCAGACAGGAAGGAAAATATTGTCAAATATGCAGGATGCATAATCATAATACTAGTGAATGTGGTAGGAAAGTTCCTCCATATCACGCGGCATGCATGATAACAGTGAACAAGGGGAAGAAGAAACTGACAGAGAATCATATAAATCCTCAACATCCCCCCATCTGTGAAGAAGTGACATGTAATGGTGCCAAGGTTAGGTGCCTTTACGATTCAGGATTATAATATGACTCAGTTGTGAGTGCAACCTTAGTGCACCCTGAACAGTATAAAACAGAGAAAGTGGAGATACAAGGGGCTGTAAAGGGAATATCCACCATGACACTACCCGTAGCCGAGATAAATGTCAAGACTAGGTACGTGGAAGGAGTGATCAGAGCAGCCGTGTGTGACGACCCTAATTACCCGCTGGTGTTAGGAAGTAAATATGTTTTTCTAGGAAGCCCAGTAAAACCTGTGATAATGGCCACGCTTCAGGTTAGGTCGACCCCTAGTAGAACGGAGGATGAACCACCATTAGTTTATTCTCATAAGCAGATGAGAAAGGCCCAGGAAAAGGATAAAACATTAAAACCTTGCTTTGGTAAATTGCCAACAAGCCATGCACACCCTAAGAAAGGACAATTTTATTTGAAGGAGGGAATGCTCTTCAGGAAAGCTAGAGCAGGATCCAAAGAACAGGGACAGTAGGTATTGCCAACTCCCTACAGGGAAAAAGTGATGGCACAAGCTCATGTTGTACCTGACGGTGGACACCAAAGGAATGGAACCACACGTAAAAGGACATCTGAAAAATATTACTGGCCCCAAGTAGCTGCTGATATTTCACAATTTGTGGGGGCCTGTGAAAAAATGTAGCAAGGTACAGTCCCCAAGTTGGGAAAATCATAATCAGATACCAGCCAAGCATTCTGAAACATATGGGCCTAACAATAACAAGGAAAATAAAAATAATAAGGTTGACATAGAGGATAGGTATCCACCTTCCCACCAACAGTTTTCACCAAAAATATTTAGATTCGCAACTCTGAGAAGGGCATCCAGAGAAAATAGAAACTCAGACCAGTCAACCCAGGCACAGTTTGAAGCCGCAGTTAGGGAACTGGCTGAAATTAATATTGAAGATAATCCGCCAGATTTGAACCCGAAACAAAATGTTAGAAGAAAATTGAGAAGTGGACGAGTGAGCAATTCGGAAAATGCTCACAGCGCTTCATCTTATGGCTATTAATATAGCATGAAAAGGGCACTGGTGACATTGGTAGTCACCCGACCCTACACCGTCCAAAGGGAAGTATTGATCGGACCCTGGATGGAGATCACCCACACATATTATAGCAAAGCTAAGGGCGAATTGATTTTTGATGCAGAAACTCATTTCCCCACATATTATCTTAATTCATCAAATTGTCGGTAGGCGGAAATATAGTTGGTGAATATGGCCTCCATTTGAGTGGCACATTATAGAATATTATAAGAATAGTATTAAAAGGGTGTTTCCACATTCAATCAAGCCTGAGATCAGACCAATTGTTGGCTGTGAACATTTTGGAGGAGCAGAGTGTCTCCATTGTTGCCTTTTTGAATTGAGGATAGTCCAAGTGTTTATTAAGGCTGATCAGGAAATTATTGGATCCTCTACACAACTCAGATATCACCATATAGATCAACTCCTCATAACGTACAATTTGAGGAACATCTAATATTCTCGAGACAAGTCGTTGAGCAGACTCAGAGAAGAGAAATGGTGAATATTGATTGCTAAGCAGCATTAAGACAAGCAGTAACACTTGCAGCTGTTCAGTAACATAACTGAAATGGATTCCTGGATTACAGAGGTCTGAGGCAGCCTTCGTCAGTAGTGCTTACTTTGAATTGACCCACCTGCATTAATCCATGATAAAAATAAAATAAGCGAAACGTCGGCGCTGATTTTTTTAAGCAGACATCCGTACGACGAACATCAGATTAGTCATCAGGCATAGATAGTATATTCATCTATGTGTATTTAGAAATAGGAACTGACATATGATCGTCTGTTCTAAAGGGGGGACATGTGTAGTGAATTTCTAAATACAATATCTAAATTAATATATAACAATATCGGGCATAACGGCAAAATAAGAAAGTATAAAAGAATTTTCTACTAGAACTGTTGGTATCGCCTACGCCTTCAGATTATTTGCTAACGAATAGCCGAACAAAACGGTACCCAAATTTTCAAATTCGTCCTTGACATAATCACTTTTCCTAGTTCTAAGAAAATATGTACCTAAAATGCATTGTGGAACGAGGAGGGGCAAGGAAAGATAAAATGCTAATACGTTTCGCATTGATTTTAAACTAAAAGCCAACTATAGCATTGGAAAGCCTTGCCTTAGGGGTTTCCCCAAAATACGACGGAAAAGTTAGAACATGTAGACACCTCGTGTCACAAAAACAACCTTAGCTCTTATTTCAAAGGACGTAATTAGGACGTAAATAGAGAAGACAGCACATGGAAAAGAATTGAACGGGTAGTAGACAAAAAATAAAAACACTAACTTAGAAAAAAAAAACTCTGTACTTCTGAACCAAGCCGGACTTGCTGACAAAGAATATGGTAATAGTTACGCAAATAGTCCATTAATTAACTAATTATAGCCATAATACTATAGTGGACCCGACCAGACTGTCAAGTAAAGATCATGCTGTTTATAATTTTGTATGGCATGTTTGAAAAAAACGACTTTGGGTAAATGAGGTTAAAAGGTACGGGATACCTGATTGGTTGAATTTTAAAGGAAGGCAAAGTATGATTGGTTGACCTAAAACTAAAAATATATTTGCCTTGAAACATATTGAGAGTCGTTATTTGAAACGATAGATTCAAAAATAAAGGTAAACATGGTCCCATTGGACAAAGCAGTAGATATAGGTCACGAAACGGGGACTGTTCCCGGCCATTTCAAAAAATTTTGTGCAACGCAAGATCGATGAGAGCAGGCAGAGAAATTTTCTAACATAGGAAAAGCCTGGACATAGGGCAGATCGAAAATGTGCCATATTGCCTAGTCATCGTTTAATTGTGTTATTTCCTTGCATCTGTGGTAAGATTGATTTTCTTAACATTTTATTTAAAATAAAATTTGAATGTGAAATACTAACATACGACTGTAAGTAAGTGAGTCTATGGCAGACTCAAAACAGAGTCTAGAGATTGATCCAGCATATGAAAGACTATCAGAGAGGTGTCGACCAACTAAATTATATAGGATTATCATCGGGAGCATAATACCTATCCTATTGTATGGACAACAGACTATTGCTGGAATTTCAGAGGCTTTGTAACTATTAGGGGAGAGGAATACTGGTATACATGGTCACATCAAAAGAAACTGGTGAAAGGGATTGTCGTAAAGAGCTGATCTTGCATGTTTGTTTGTAATGTGCCTGTACTGGTTGTTGAGTATTATTGTAGGCTGTTGATTACGAAGGAGGCATATCCTTCTGATTTCAGAGGGTTTTGGTTGCTGTCAATAACTGGTGCCAGACTACAGTGGGCCGATATAGTCATGCCACAGTCTTGCCTTTTTCGGAGACAACAGTAAACCACCATCATTCTTGAAGAAGTGGGAGCTGAAGGTTGTCGTTCAGCGAAGTGCAGGAAGATTCCTACATCATATTACCAAGTTAGGTGCATGTTTCGGCACCTGATCGCTCAACAAACATTATATTAAAATAAGAGACTGAGAATAGTGATATAAACATTCCATCAGTGTCCATAAAAACTTACAAACAACATGCAGAGATGATGATAGTAAACAATCAACCAGTGTATACTAGAAGTCACCTCAGTTAAACAATACAACTACACTCTTATATAATAATATGTGTATTATGGTCAGAAGATCCATTATGTAAATTGATTGATGTAATTAATTTCTATGATTTCACTTTGATTGTCAGTCCTGATTCCAAATAAATCAGATTCAGGACAATAAATTGAAAAAATATTAACTTTCAACCACTGACTTACTAAAGATAGTCTTTTAAAGTGTAGTTTGTATGTGATTGTCGTGGTACTGTGGTGTTGTATTAGATAATAAAATAATTTGTGTAATTGTTTATATGTTTAGTTGGTTAATGCAACCTTACACTAACATTTCATAACCCTAGACACCAAACGTAGTCATCTTACATTCTATCTAGAATAAGTCTGAATGAGATCATAGTGGTGGTAGTAGAAAGGTACCCTGGAAATTTACTCTAATATTTATTATATTCAGGGACCTTCACAGCTGACCTCATTCAGTACACTAAGATTTCTTAACAACAAACTGTATTAACATCAAACCCACCACATATATTGGGGTCTCGCTCCTGGGGATTGAACTTTTCATAACACCAGCTATATTGGGTAGTTTGCTTCTGGGATTTTAAATTCTTAAAATATTATCAATTATATTAGGAATCTCAGATAGTATAAAACTAAAAGCATTCCTTTTTGGAGAAATTAAATAGTGGTTGAGCTATCAGTGCCTGTGGTTGTTCTTAGTTATATTAATTGTTAGTTAAATTTTTGTCTAGTTAGAAATTTTAAAAGGTTTTGCCTAGTACAAAATGGCTGACCTGGCAAAGTTTCGATCTGCTGCTGTGCAGGCTGCTAAAGAATTGGGAATAGAGGGGCAAATTATGATTGCTTATGTCACAACTGAATGTGACAAATTTATTGAACGCGAAGAAAAAAGATTAGAAAAAGAGGCTGAAAGAAAGTTAGAGGTTGAAAAAGAAATTAAGAGGCTGCAGATTGAGGCTGAAGCAAAAAAGTTAGAGGCAGATAAAGAAATTAAGAGGCTGCAGATTGATGCTTGCAGAGAGAAGGAGATTAGGGCATTGAAGGCATTAGAAGAAAGAAGAAAGACAGGCTGCAGAAAGGAAAGCAGAAAAGGAGGAGAAGAGATTACAAAGGGAACATGAGTTACGACTAAGGGAGTTTGAGTTTCAAAGCCATGCTCCTGAAAATGGTGCCAGTCCCTTTACCTCAGATGCTACTGTTGGTCAGGGAGCCTCAACCTCAGCTGTGAGTTTTCATTTAGACCATTTTGTTGAGAAAGACGATGACATAGAAAGTTACCTAAATAGATATGAACTTTTGGCTACCACGTATGGTTTAGAGAGAGAAAGGTGGAGCCTAAAGTTATCACAAGGGCTTCGTGGTACAGCTTATGAAGTTTTTGCCAAGATGAGCAGGGATGATCAGGACAATTATGACATGCTAAAGCAGGCTCTTTTGTTAAGATATGAAAAGAATGGGGAATTTTATAGAAAAAAATTTAGGAATGCCAAACTACTGTCGGGTGAGACTTATCACCAGTTCTCTGCACGGTTAGAGACCTACTTGGAGAAATGGACTGCTCTGGGAAAAACCCAAGATCTTAAGGAAATGATCCTTATTGAGCAACTAAGAGAGTCCATGGCTCCAGACCTGAGAAAGTTTCTCATGGAACAAGGTGCAGAGAGGCTGGGTGAGTTACTCAATGTCGCTGAGAGGTATCAGGCAGCCCAAGCAGAGGTAGTTGGAAATAAAAAGAAACAGGTAGACAATTTTAAGGCACCACAAAACTTTATTGAGTTTGACCATAGAGACCAGAACAAAGGTAAGCACCAGTTTGATAGGCCACGCAATAACTATAATAATAAACCCTCACAATTCAATGAAAGGAAATATAATGACAGAAAACCCTTCAGACAGGAAGGAAAATATTGTCAAATATGCAGGATGCATAATCATAATACTAGTGAATGTGGTAGGAAAGTTCCTCCATATCACGCGGCATGCATGATAACAGTGGACAAGGGGAAGAAGAAACTGACAGAGAATCATATAAATCTTCAACATTCCCCCCATCTGTGAAGAAGTGACATGTAATGGTGCCAAGGTTAGGTGCCTTTACAATTCAGGTTTAGAATATGACTCAGCTGTGAGTGCAACCCTAGTGCACTCTGAACAGTATACCACAGAGAAAGTGGAGATACAAGTGGCCGTAAAGGGAATATCCACCATGACACTTCCCGTAGCCGAGATAAATGTCAAGACTAGGTACGTGGAAGGAGTGATCAGAGCAGCCGTGTGTGACGACCCTAATTACCCGCTGGTGTTAGGAAGTAAATATATTTTTCTAGGAAGCCCAGTAAAACCTGTGGTAATGGCCACGCTTCAGGTTAGGTCGACCCCTAGTAGAACGGAGGAGGAACCACCACTAGTTTATTCTCATAAGCAGATGAGAAAGGCCCAGGAAAAGGATAAAACATTAAAACCTTGCTTTGGTAAATTGCCAACAAGCCATGCACACCCTAAGAAAGGACAATTTTATTTGAAGGAGGGACTGCTCTTCAGGAAAGCTAGAGCAGGATCCAAAGAACAGGGACAGTTGGTATTGCCAACTCCCTACAGGGAAAAAGTGATGGCACAAGCTCATGTTGTACCTGACGGTGGACACCAGAGGAATGGAACCACACGTAAAAGGACATCTGAAAAATATTACTGGCCCCAAGTAGCTGCTGATATTGCACAATTTGTGGGGGCCTGTGAAAAATGTAGCAAGGTACAGTCCCCAAGTTGGGAAAATCATAATCAGATGCCAGCCAAGCATTCTGAAACATATGGGCCTAACAATAACAAGGAAAATAAAAATAATAAGGTTGACATAGAGGATAGGTATCCACCTTCCCACCAACAGTTTTCACCAAAAATATTTAGATTCGCAACACTGAGAAGGGCATCCAGAGAAAATAGAAACTCAGACCAGTCAACCCAGGCACAGTTTGAAGCCGCAGTTAGGGAACTGGCTGAAATTAATATTGAAGATAATCCGCCAGATTTGAACCCGAAACAAAATGTTAGAAGAAAATTGGGGAGTGGACGAGTGAGCAATTCGGAAAATGCTCACAGCGCTTCACCATATGGCTATTAATATAGCATGAAAAGGGCACTGGTGACATTGGTAGTCACCCGACCCTACACCGTCCAAGGGGAAGTATTGATCGGACCCTGGATGGAGATCACCCACACATATTATAGCAAAGCTAATAGCGAATTGATTTCTGATGCAGAAACTCATTTCCCCACATATTATCTTAATTCACCAAATTGTCGGTAGGCGGAAATATAGTTGGTGAATATGGCCTCCATTTGAGTGGCACATTATAGAATATTATAAGAATATTATTAGAAGGGTGTTTCCACATTCAATCAAGCCTGAGATCAGACCAATTGTTGGCTGTGAACATTTCGGAGGAGCAGAGTGTCTCCATTGTTGCCTTTTTGAATTGAGGATAGTCCAAGTGTTTATTAAGGCTGATCAGGAAATTATTGGATCCCCTACACAACTCAGATATCACCATATAGATCAACTCCTCATAACGTACAATTTGAGGAACATCTAATATTCTCGGGACATGTCGTTGAGCAGACTCAGAGAAGAGAAATGGTGAATATTGATTGCTAAGCAGCATTAAGACAAGCAGTAACACTTGCAGCTGTTCAGTAACATAACTGAAATGGATTCCTGGATTACAGAGGTCTGAGGCAGCCTTCGTCAGTAGTGCTTACTTTGAATTGACCCACCTGCATTAATCCATGATAAAAATAAAATCAGCGAAACGTCGGCGCTGATTTTTTAAGCAGACATCCGTACGACGAACATCAGAGTAGTCACCAGGCATAGATAGTAAATTTATCTATGTGTATTAAGAAATAGGAACTGACATATGATCGTCTGTTCTAAAGGGGGGACATGTGTAGTGAAATTCTAAATACAATATCTAAATTAATATATAACAATATAGGGCATAACGGCAAAATAAGAAAGTATAAAAGAATTTTCTACCAGAACTGTTGGTATCGCCTACGCCTTCAGATTATTTGCTAACGAATAGCCGAACAAAACGGTACCCAAATTTTTCAAATTCGTCCTTGACATAATCACTTTTCCTAGTTCTAAGAAAATATTTGCCTAAAAAAATGCATTGTGGAACGAGGAGGGGCAAGGAAAGATAAAATGCTAATACGTTTCGCATTGATTTAAACTAAAAGCAAACTATAGCAAGTGGCAAGCCTTGCCATAGGGGGTTTCCCCAAAATACGAGGAAAAAGTTAGAACATGCAGACAACTCGTGTCACAAAAACAACCTTAGCTCTTATTTCAAAAGACGTAATTATCACGTAAATAGAGAAGACAGCACATGGAAAAGAATTGAACGTGTAGTAGACTAAAAATAAAAATACTAACATAGAAAAAAAACTCTGTACTTCTGAACCAAGCCAACTAGTCCCATATAAATTATATATTCATGTACCTTAGGACTTGCTGACAAAGAATATGGTAATAGTTACGCAAATAGTCCATTAATTAACTAATTATAGCCATAATACTATAGTGGACCCGACTAGACTGTCAAGTAAAGATCATGCCTGCTTACAATTTTGTATGGCATGTTTGAAAAAACGACTTTGGGTAAATGAGGTTAAAAGGTACGGGATACCTGATTGGTTGGATTTTAAAGGAAGGCGAAGTATGATTGGTTGACCTAAAACTAAAAATATATTTGCCTTGAAACATATTGAGAGTCGTTATTTGAAACGATAGATTCAAAATTAAATGTAAACATGGTCCCATTGGACAAAGCAGTAGATATAGGCACGAAACGGGGACTGTTCCCTGCCATTACAAGAAAATTTTGTGCAACGCAAGATCGATGAGAGCAGGCGGAGAAATTTTCTAACATAGGAAAACCCTGGACATAGGGCAGATCGAAAATGTGCCATATTGCCTAGTCATCGTTTAATTGTGTTATTTCCTTGCATCTGTGGTAAGATTGATTTTCTTAATATTTTATTTAAAATAAAATTTGAATGTGAAATACTAACATACGACTGTAAGTAAGTGAGTCTATGGCAGACTCAAAACAGAGTCTAGAGATTGATCCAGCATATGAAAGACTATCAGAGAGGTGTAGACCAACTAAATTATATAAGATTATCATCGGGAGCATAATACCTATCCTATTGTATGGACAACAGATTATTGCTGGAATTGCAGAGGCGTTGTAATTATTAGGGGAGAGGAATACTGGTATACATGGTCACATCAAAAGAAACTGGTGAAAGGGATTGTCGTAAAGAGCTGATCTTGCATGTTTGTTTGTAATGTGCCTGTACTGGTTGTTGAATAGTATTGTAAGCTGTTGATTACGAAGGAGGCATATCCTTCTGATTTCAGAGGGTTTTGGTTGCTGTCAATAACTGGTGCCAGACTACAGTGGGCCGATATAGTCATGCCACAGTCTTGCCTTTTTCGGTGACAACAGTAAACCACCATCATTCTTGAAGAAGTGGGAGCTGAAGGTTGTCGTTCAGCGAAGTGCAGGAAGATTCCTACCTCATATTACCAAGTTAGGTGCATGTTTCGGCACCTGATCGCTCAACAAACATTATATTAAAATAAGAGACTGAGAATAGTGATATAAACATTCCATCAGTGTCCATACAAACTTACAAACAACATGCAGAGATGATGATAGTAAACAATCAACCAGTGTATACTAGAAGTCACCTCAGTTAAACAATACAACTACACTCTTATATAATAATATGTGTATTATGGTCAGAAGATCCATTATGTAAATTGATTGATGTAATTAATTTCTATGATTTCACTTTGATTGTCAGTCCTGATTCCAAATAAATCAGATTCAGGACAATAAATTGAAAAATATTAACTTTCAACCACTGACTTACTAAAGATAGTCTTTTAAAGTGTAGTTTGTATGTGATTGTCGTGGTACTGTGGTGTTGTATTAGATAATAAAATAGTTTGTGTAATTGTTTATATGTTTAGTTGGTTAATGCAACCTTACACTAACATTTCATAACCCTAGACACCAAACGTAGTCATCTTACATTCTATCTAGAATAAGTCTGAATGAGATCATAGTGGTGGTAGTAGAAAGGTACCCTGGAAATTTACTCTAATATTTATTATATTCAGGGACCTTCACAGCTGACCTCATTCAGTACACTAAGATTTCTTAACAATAAACTGTATTAACATCAAACCCACCACATATATTGGGGTCTCGCTCCTGGGGATTGAACTTTTCATAACACCAGCTATATTGGGTAGTTTGCTTCTGGGATTTTAAATTCTTAAAATATTATCAATTATATTAGGAATCTCAGATAGTATAAAACTAAAAGCATTCCTTTTTGGAGAAATTAAATAGTGGTTGAGCTATCAGTGCCTGTGGTTGTTCTTAGATATAATTAGAAATTTGTCTAGTTAGAAATTTTAAAAGGTTTTGCCTAGTACAAAATGGCTGACCTGGCAAAGTTTCGATCTGCTGCTGTGCAGGCTGCTAAAGAATTGGGAATGGAGGGGCAAATTATGATTGCTTATGTCACAACTGAATGTGACAAATTTATTGAACGCGAAGAAAAAAGATTAGAAAAAGAGGCTGAAAGAAAGTTAGAGGCTGAAAAAGAAATTAAGAGGCTGCAGATTGAGGCTGAAGCAAAAAAGTTAGAGGCAGATAAAGAAATTAAGAGGCTGCAGATTGATGCTTGCAGAAAAGAGGCAGAGGGCATTGGAGAGCAGAAAAGAGATAAGCTAAAGAAAGAGAAGAAAGAAGACAGGCTGCAGAAAGGGAAGCAGAAAAGGAGGAGAAGAGAGTACAAAGGGAACATGAGTTACGACTAAGGGAGTTTGAGTTTCAAAGCCATGCTCCTGAAAATGGTGCCAGTCCCTTTACCTCAGATGCTACTGTTGGTCAGGGAGCCTCAACCTCAGCTATGAGTTTTCATTTAGACCATTTTGTTGAGAAAGACGATGACATAGAAAGTTACCTAAATAGATATGAACTTTTGGCTACCACGTATGGTTTAGAGAGAGAAAGGTGGAGCCTAAAGTTATCACAAGGGCTTCGTGGTACAGCTTATGAAAATTTTGCCAAGATGAGCAGGGATGATCAGGACAATTATGACATGCTAAAGCAGGCTCTTTTGTTAAGATATGAAAAGAATGGGGAATTTTATAGAAAAAAATTTAGGAATGCCAAACTACTGTCGGGTGAGACTTATCACCAGTTCTCTGCACGGTTAGAGACCTACTTGGAGAAATGGACTGCTCTGGAAAAAACCCAAGATCTTAAGGAAATGATCCTTATTGAGCAACTAAGAGAGTCCATGGCTCCAGACCTGAGAAAGTTTCTCATGGAACAAGGTGCAGAGAGGCTGGGTGAGTTACTAAATGTCGCTGAAAGGTATCAGGCAGCCCAAGCAGAGGTAGTTTGAAATAAAAAGAAACAGGTAGACAATTTTAAGGCACCACAAAACTTTAATGAGTTTGACCATAGACACCAGAACAAAGGTAAGCACCAGTTTGATAGGCCACGCAATGACTATAATAATAAACCCTCACAATTCAATGAAAGGAAATATAATGACAGAAAACCCTTCAGACAGGAAGGAAAATATTGTCAAATATGCAGGATGCATAATCATAATACTAGTGAATGTGGTAGGAAAGTTCCTCCATATCACGCGGCATGCATGATAACAGTGAACAAGGGGAAGAAGAAACTGACAGAGAATCATATAAATCCTCAACATCCCCCCATCTGTGAAGAAGTGACATGTAATGGTGCCGAGGTTAGGTGCCTTTACGATTCAGGTTTATAATATGACTCAGTTGTGAGTGCAACCCTAGTGCACCCTGAACAGTATAAAACAGAGAAAGTGGAGATACAAGGGGCTGTAAAGGGAATATCCACCATGACACTACCCGTAGCCGAGATAAATGTCAAGACTAGGTACGTGGAAGGAGTGATCAGAGCGGCCGTGTGTGACGACCCTAATTACCCGCTGGTGTTAGGAAGTAAATATGTTTTTCTAGGAAGCCCAGTAAAACCTGTGGTAATGGCCACGCTTCAGGTTAGGTCGACCCCTAGTAGAACGGAGGAGGAACCACCATTAGTTTATTCTCATAAGCAGATGAGAAAGGCCCAGGAAAAGGATAAAACATTAAAACCTTGCTTTGGTAAATTGCCAACAAGCCATGCACACCCTAAGAAAGGACAATTTTATTTGAAGGAGGGAATGCTCTTCAGGAAAGCTAGAGCAGGATCCAAAGAACAGGGACAGTAGGTATTGCCAACTCCCTACAGGGAAAAAGTGATGGCACAAGCTCATGTTGTACCTGACGGTGGACACCAAAGGAATGGAACCACACGTAAAAGGACATCTGAAAAATATTACTGGCCCCAAGTAGCTGCTGATATTTCACAATTTGTGGGGGCCTGTGAAAAATGTAGCAAGTTGGGAAAATCATAATCAGATACCAGCCAAGCATTCTGAAACATATGGGCCTAACAATAACAAGGAAAATAAAAATAATAAGGTTGACATAGAGGATAGGTATCCACCTTCCCACCAACAGTTTTCACCAAAAATATTTAGATTCGCACCTCTGAGAAGATCATCCAGAGAAAATAGAAACTCAGACCAGTCAACCCAGGCACAGTTTGAAGCCGCAGTTAGGGAACTGGCTGAAATTAATATTGAAGATAATCCGCCAGATTTGAACCCGAAACAAAATGTTAGAAGAAAATTGGGAAGTGGACGAGTGAGCAATTCGGAAAATGCTCACAGCGCTTCATCTTATGGCTATTAATATAGCATGAAAAGGGCACTGGTGACATTAGTAGTCACCCGACCCTACACCGTCCAAGGGGAAGTATTGATCGGACCCTGGATGGAGATCACCCACACATATTATAGCAAAGCTAAGAGCGAATTGATTTCTGATGCAGAAACTCATTTCCCCACATATTATCTTAATTCATCAATTTGTCGGTAGGTGGAAATATAGTTGGTGAATATGGCCTCCATTTGAGTGACACATTATAGAATATTATAAGAATAGTATTAAAAGGGTTTTTCCACATTCAATCAAGCCTGAGATCAGACCAATTGTTGGCTGTGAACATTTTGGAGGAGCAGAGTGTCTCCATTGTTGCCTTTTTGAATTGAGGATAGTCCAAGTGTTTATTAAGGCTGATCAGGAAATTATTGGATCCCCTACACAACTCAGATATCACCATATAGATCAACTCCTCATAACGTACAATTGGAGGAACATCTAATATTCTCGGGACATGTCGTTGAGCAGACTCAGAGAAGAGAAATGGTGAATATTGATTGCTAAGCAGCATTAAGACAAGCAGTAACACTTGCAGCTGTTCAGTAACATAACTGAAATGGATTCCTGGATTGCAGAGGTCTGAGGCAACCTTCGTCAGTAGTGCTTACTTTGAATTGACCCACCTGCATTAATCCATGATAAAAGTAAAATCAGCGAAAGGTCGGCGCTGATTTTTTAAGCAGACATCCGTACGACGAACATCAGAGTAGTCACCAGGCATAGATAGTAAATTTATCTATGTGTATTAAGAAATAGGAACTGACATATGATCGTCTGTTCTAAAGGGGGGACATGTGTAGTGAAATTCTAAATACAATATCTAAATTAATATATAACAATATAGGGCATAACGGCAAAATAAGAAAGTATAAAAGAATTTTCTACCAGAACTGTTGGTATCGCCTACGCCTTCAGATTATTTGCTAACGAATAGCCGAACAAAACGGTACCCAAATTTTTCAAATTCGTCCTTGACATAATCACTTTTCCTAGTTCTAAGAAAATATTTGCCTAAAAAAATGCATTGTGGAACGAGGAGGGGCAAGGAAAGATAAAATGCTAATACGTTTCGCATTGATTTTAATCTAAAAGCCAACTATAGCAAGTGGCAAGCCTTGCCATAGGGGGTTTCCCCAAAATACGAGGAAAAAGTTAGAACATGCAGACAACTCGTGTCACAAAAACAACCTTAGCTCTTATTTCAAAAGACGTAATTATCACGTAAATAGAGAAGACAGCACATGGAAAAGAATTGAACGTGTAGTAGACTAAAAATAAAAATACTAACATAGAAAAAAAACTCTGTACTTCTGAACCAAGCCAACTAGTCCCATATAAATTATATATTCATGTACCTTAGGACTTGCTGACAAAGAATATGGTAATAGTTACGCAAATAGTCCATTAATTAACTAATTATAGCCATAATACTATAGTGGACCCGACTAGACTGTCAAGTAAAGATCATGCCTGCTTACAATTTTGTATGGCATGTTTGAAAAAACGACTTTGGGTAAATGAGGTTAAAAGGTACGGGATACCTGATTGGTTGGATTTTAAAGGAAGGCGAAGTATGATTGGTTGACCTAAAACTAAAAATATATTTGCCTTGAAACATATTGAGAGTCATTACAGTATTTGAAACGATAGATTCAAAATTAAATGTAAACATGGTCCCATTGGACAAAGCAGTAGATATAGGCACGAAACGGGGACTGTTCCCTGCCATTACAAGAAAATTTTGTGCAACGCAAGATCGATGAGAGCAGGCGGAGAAATTTTCTAACATAGGAAAACCCTGGACATAGGGCAGATCGAAAATGTGCCATATTGCCTAGTCATCGTTTAATTGTGTTATTTCCTTGCATCTGTGGTAAGATTGATTTTCTTAATATTTTATTTAAAATAAAATTTGAATGTGAAATACTAACATACGACTGTAAGTAAGTGAGTCTATGGCAGACTCAAAACAGAGTCTAGAGATTGATCCAGCATATGAAAGACTATCAGAGAGGTGTAGACCAACTAAATTATATAAGATTATCATCGGGAGCATAATACCTATCCTATTGTATGGACAACAGATTATTGCTGGAATTGCAGAGGCGTTGTAATTATTAGGGGAGAGGAATACTGGTATACATGGTCACATCAAAAGAAACTGGTGAAAGGGATTGTCGTAAAGAGCTGATCTTGCATGTTTGTTTGTAATGTGCCTGTACTGGTTGTTGAATAGTATTGTAAGCTGTTGATTACGAAGGAGGCATATCCTTCTGATTTCAGAGGGTTTTGGTTGCTGTCAATAACTGGTGCCAGACTACAGTGGGCCGATATAGTCATGCCACAGTCTTGCCTTTTTCGGTGACAACAGTAAACCACCATCATTCTTGAAGAAGTGGGAGCTGAAGGTTGTCGTTCAGCGAAGTGCAGGAAGATTCCTACCTCATATTACCAAGTTAGGTGCATGTTTCGGCACCTGATCGCTCAACAAACATTATATTAAAATAAGAGACTGAGAATAGTGATATAAACATTCCATCAGTGTCCATACAAACTTACAAACAACATGCAGAGATGATGATAGTAAACAATCAACCAGTGTATACTAGAAGTCACCTCAGTTAAACAATACAACTACACTCTTATATAATAATATGTGTATTATGGTCAGAAGATCCATTATGTAAATTGATGTGTAATTGTTTATATGTTTAGTTGGTTAATGCAACCTTACACTAACATTTCATAACCCTAGACACCAAACGTAGTCATCTTACATTCTATCTAGAATAAGTCTGAATGAGATCATAGTGGTGGTAGTAGAAAGGTACCCTGGAAATTTACTCTAATATTTATTATATTCAGGGACCTTCACAGCTGAACTCATTCAGTACATTAAGATTTCTTAACAACAAACTGTATTAACATCAAACCCACCACACACGTCATACTACCATATAATTTTTGTGGGGAAATTCATAATAGTTTAAAATTTCCAATTTTAGTCATAGTCAATTGTCAAATAAAATTTTACACAAGTCCGCCATCTTTCCTCTCCTTCATCTCGTTAGCATGTATTTTTCAAATAACTAACTTGTTTTAGTTACGTCAGAAATGCTACCACTAGGAGGGAAATAAAATTGTCTGCTTGGTTTTGCCTTGGCTGGCATTTCCGCAGAATGTGTATATGCGTTGCAGACTGTGTCAGCGAAGCTGGGTGTTGACGGGGCGGGTTAAGAATAGGCGTTAATAATTAGTATTGTATCGTGTAATACTACCAAACAATGTAAGGATTACTACTAAATTTTGCGTTAAAGTTGACAGAAAGCGTTAATTCAGATAGTTATATTGCGGCACGCTTCCGCCAATAGTTAATTATAAGGCTAGACTACAAAGTGTATGCAGCAGATCGGGCAAAAGTTAAATATTAGTAGTGTTTCTCGAAAACGAAACTAAAGTGTGTCAGACTTTTACCGTGAAATCGTTCTATAGGCTTAGCACTGTGCAAAACGCAGCGCTGCTGGCCTCGAAGATGCCAACCGTCAGACACATGCGGGCTAATGTATTTATTATCATTGTATGCCTAAAATCGTACTGAATTGAGCGTTTATTCTCGCAGATTTTGCTACACTGATCAGAGCATGTATATTCCCAGTAGCAACATACGGCTGCGAGACTTGGACACTCAATAAAACAGTTGCAAAAAAGATTACATCATTCGAAATGAAATGCTACAGAAGGATGTTGAGAATACCCTGGACAGAAAAAAAGACCAACAGAGAAGTACTGCACTCACTTAACGTACAGGAACATTGGCTCCTAAATACCATCGCAATAAGGAAGCTGAAATTTTTCGGTCATATAAAAAGACATAATAGTCTGGAAAAAACAGTGATGGAAGGCATGATCCCTGGAAAAAGGGGAAGGGGTCGACCTAGACGACGGTGGACCCAGGACATCACAGAGAGTCTGAACTTGTCTTTGGCTGATGCAGGTCGACTTGCCCAGAATCGTGATGTGTTCAGAGCAGCTGTAATGGAGACAACGTTCTGGAAAGAATACGTCACATGATGAGTTATCAAGTAATATATGCAATCTTCATTACTGTATGGTGCAGAAACATGGACAATGAACAAGCAGTTTGAAGAAAGAACGGAGACCTTTGAATTCTGGATAATCAAAAAAAAAAAAAAAAATGGAGGCCTCTCACGGACACAGAAAAAAAAAAATAAAGAAGCTATTGAAAAACTAAGAATAAAAAGAAAATTATGAAAAGTGATAACATTTAGGCAAATACAATATTTTGGGCATAATAATATAAAGATGGATACTAATTATTTTTTCGAAAAAAAAAAGTTAAAGACAAACGAGCAAACGGCGATAGTGCTGTCAAGTGAGAAGAAAACACCAAGGGATGGACAGGAAGTAGCCTATCAATATATCATCACAGCAAGAGAATGAAGACGGAGATCCATTATTGCCTTGTCTACGAGGTGGAGATGACAGTTAATCTGGCCTGAGTTTAAAGACGTCCGTGCAAACCGATAACGGGTGATTTTATTTATATCATGCACTTGTTCTTTATCTTGATGAACAACGTGGCGAGGACAAAAAGCAAATACCAAAAGACTGACACGGAGAGAAATAAATGGTATCTCTTTGTATGTCAGAGTAATAATAATAAAAACCCCTTCAGTCATAACTGACTATAGGAATGCGCCCCTGAGGTGACAGCTCTCAGCTGCTTATTTTCCTGGTGTTCCTTTAGATGTTTTCTCCTCTCATCTGCTTGCAGTGAGAGCTTCTTTGCGCCCAATCTGAGGTGGCGCCGTAGAGAGCTTCGCCACTTGGTGCGATCGGCAGCTTTATCCTCCCAGGTTGATGTATTTATGTCCAGTGCCCTCATGTCTCTCTTGCACACATCTTTGAACCTCAGCTGCGGTCGCCCAACTGTTCGTTTGCCATCTGCCAGTTGTCCGCAGAAGATATCTTTCGAGATGCGACCATCTTCCATGCGGTGGACATGGCCAAGCCAGCGTAGTCTGTGCTATCTCAACAGTGTATACACGCTTTAAAGGCCAGAGTAATAAAGTAATATAAAAATGTCAACATCAGCATAACGGTAACACAGCAAACTATATGGCCGGGCTTATCAACATATACGTTGTCCACAGTGAACAAATATACATAAATAATGAAGTTACTTACTTACTTAGTCGTTTCTCTTCTACTGCGAATACCAGAGGTTTGGAAGAGAGCGTCATATCGGCTGTCTTCCTCCTGGCCTGGTTCCATTCTAGTCCTCGGTCCTTCAGAGATTGTCTAATGTTGTCCTCCCAGCGGACTCTGGGTCGTCCTGGAGGTCTGGATCCCTGGCTCATAGTGTCCCATACTAGTCGTGGTAGCCGATGAAGACATGGCTAAACCATCTTAGTTAGGACTGTTCTACTTGGGTCTGCAGGGTTTGGGTTTTTAGCCCTTGACGCATCGTTGCGGACCATCTGTCTTACATAATGAAGTTACTAATCAAAACTAAAAACAATATGGAATGAACCTATGAAAACAAGGCGAAATAAGGACTGAAATGAAAAATTTCCGATTAGGCATTTCAATGCTATCGAGGTAAAAACGTATGCTTTGTTTTTTCTTTCTGTTTCTTCTTTTCCATTTTCGCTCCTTATGGATCGTGGAACCACCACAACAGTTGACCCCCTCTTGCAGGAAGCCAGCATTAAAGCATTGGTGTGCTCGTGTAGCAGTGGTTTCTAAAGCAGCTTGTTTTAAGTGAGGAGGTCGCCAGTCTTATACACAACCTCACATTAGTTGCATCTTACGACATGCTTGAAGGAGAAGTAGTCCTATTCCTCTTCTACCGCAACAGAAACCCACAGGAAACTGCCCACTGCTTTATTTTATTTTAAATTTTTTTTAAATACCATTTTTTGAGACAGATGGAAACTGGACTTACCGCATGGACATGTAAATGCTTCCGTCGTGACTGAGGCGAATGAAAGCGTTAGGAACTGTGATGTTGTGTTGTTTGCTGTTTCTACCATTGAGGAAGTAGCTGTTGGGTTTCCAGATATTATTGATAAACTTGTTGCTCAGGGTAAACTTGGTGATGTTGGGCAGGTAGAAGGACAAACGTTCATCTTTCCATCGCTGGCGGAAGTAAACTTGCATGGAATAGGACTGAAGATTAAAGTAGATTTGCACATAGTAAAAATTAGGATAAAACTAGATAGAAATGCCAGTGTAAACATCTGGAAATCGTCACAGTATAGCACAAACAACAAATTAAGATTATAGGAGAGTTGCATACTTTCTGCATTTATGTACGGTGCGGAATGTTGGAGAGTAACAGAAAACGAAACGTCAAAATTGTCATCTTTCCACATATTCTACCTAAGGAAAATTCTCCGAATTTTTTGGCCCAATTCCATCACCAACCAAGAACTGCTTACCAGCAATTAAGAAGATATGCACACCTTCATGGCGGCCATACGCTGGAACTGGGTTGGCCATGTCCTCAGGAGAGACCCCGACACCATCATAAGAACTTCTATGCTATGGATTCCAAAAGGAAAACGAAAGAGAGGCTGACCAAATGCAACTTGGCGGAAAACTGCGGAGGCCGAGATGTAAAGCATGAGCCAGTGAACCAGAGTTAGGGTACCGGTACGAAGGACGGCCATCGACCGAGCAAATTAGAGACAGTTTAGTTTGTTGCCACCTTACAAGACGTCACTAGGCGTGACGGCCACTGATTGCTTTGTTAGTCAGCGGCTAAGGATCCCAGAAGAAGAAGATAAGAGTAGAAATAATGATGACAGTTGACTTGATCAGAGCATACCAAAATGATAAAATTATACATGCACAAAGTAGAAATAATGATAAAAGTTGACTTGATCAGAGCATACAAAAATGATAAAATTATATATGCACAAAATTGAAATAATGATAAAATTAGACTTACACACATAAATTACAGATAAATCAGCAAATCTAAAGCAGGCTTCGACACTAATGAACAAACTCAGAAACACATCTCCAGCGACAGAAGTCAGAGAGAGAGGGTGAGTCAGTATTATATGTACAGCCTTTATAATTGTATGCTTGCGAATCTTGTGAACGTGAACAATCAAAAAAATTAATGCCAGCGACATAAATGTGGTCCCTTAGAAAAATGACATGTTTACCACACACGGCGAAGACAAGAAAAGAGGAAATAGAAGAAATAAACGATATTAAACATTCACTTCTAACATAAGTTCAAAAACAAGACACGCGAAATTCATTACACATATAGGAGAGAACGAGCAGGATACCCGCCAAAATATGAAGGGAAATAACTATGTTGTGCGCTTCCTGCTGCATGCCCTGATAACGGCATTAAATTCTCCTGTGGTCATTTCATTCATTCTCATTTTGCTTCAGAAGTAAAACAATGACACGGAAACAGTGGCATAAAAAGTAAAGAAGCTTTATATATGATGAGCAATGAGGCTTCACAGGCAAAATAAAAAAAATATAATATGGAGATACTGCTTAACGAAAATTGGGAAGATTGAAGAAATTTTGTCACCGAAAAACAATAGAGGCAGGAATCTTTCTTTAAAAAAAAAACTCCGCGTCATGGAGTATATTGGGAAGAAATACACGTTGTTTCGATAGGCTCACAATTTAGTTCCCAGGCTGGAACGTACCATGAAAACATTGAAAGTTTGGTGGTAAATGATAGGGCAGGACGTTACCGCTAAACAAATTCTTTAAAAGTGGACTAAAACAACTGATGACGATCAAACAAAGAATACCTGGGACCTGGTTTGTTTTTTGGTAAAGTTATGAACATGGATTTAGTACATTACCTATATAGTATGTACCAGCTGTTATAAATGTCATTCTGCAATTTTGTTCTTATTTTATTTCATAACGTTCATATGCTCCTTACTGATAGTGCAAATGACTGGGAGACGGCAGCAGGCCTACCAGATCGAGGAACGTACCCCGAAATCATTAACAAATTATGTATTAGTTTCTTTCAATAGTAAACATTTTTTTTATGTAAAAAATTATATTACAAAGGATCTTGTGCCAGACATATAATAGTTTGTTATTGGTGGAAATAATATTGAGGGATCACAGTTTATTTTTATTTGTCAAACAATAACTGTCCCTCTTGATTTAGTATTACAGTCAATTTTAGGTTGGGTTATACAGGGGTGAGCTGCTCTGGCTGACAAATTCTTAGCTCATATGTCGGCGGCAGGAAAACTGTCTCCTCTGCTCGCTTGCTTCTCAGTTATCTTGAAATACACCACTGGTCGATATCTTGGACAAGGAGTCTGCTGCCAGCCCTATGGATCCAGTAAAACTCAGACCAGGTGCTGCTCTAATACTTCAGTACCACGGTCCCTGAAATAAGAAGGTTGTACCTCCTTCTTCATAACTAATATATATATCTATTTCCACACTGAAGTACAGGACATTACAAACACAGAGTTCAGCGCTGTAGGCCAACTGCTAGCTTCTCATGTGACAATATACACCAGTATTCCTCTCCCTAATGGTTACAACGCTTCTGCAATTCCAGCGTTAATCCCTTCTATACAATAGGATAGGTGTCATGTTACATATGGCAATCCAATATATCTATCTGTATAGGCAGTTATCACCCGTGTGTTACCGAGGCCCGAAAGGGGAGCAAAGAATAGTAACACTGCACCCTACCACGCATGACGTAAAAAGCGACTAAGGAGGGTTGGGCATTGAGCTGTTTACCCCATCCCGTAAAAACTTTGCACAGTGGGCTGATCACCTGCTTGCCAACCAATCTGATTACGGAAACAATGATAGATTGTTTGATCTGTTTTTGTTCCACAAAGACGCCACTAGGCGTGGTGGAAACAGCGATAGATTGATCAATTTGTTGTTGCCCTAAGACGCTACTAGGCGTACTGGCCACATGCTGCTTTGCCAGTTGGTGGCTAAGGATAGAAGAAGAATAGACAGTTATACTCCTCTCTGACAATCTTTACAAGGTGGAGCAATATCTAGGCTTTGCCTCATGTTTGCTACTGAACCACACACATACAGACACAAATTATCCTTTCCTATTCAATTTTCATATTATATATATATATAACACACGTAACGTTGACTGGCGATGAATTCTGGCACAATTTTGATCTGCCTTATCCCAGGCTTTTATTCGAAAAATATTAGCTTGATATCAACGCACTTGCTTCTTACAAAATTTATTTTCAAAACTGGCCCTGAACTGACGCTTCTATTTGACTATATCGAACGTTCTAACCAATGAGACCATGTTTACAAGAGCCTTTGAAAAAAATTTTCCCATCCCACGGGTAGCCATTAACAACAATGATAGTATTTGCAGTTCGACCAATAAAGTTTCGCCTTACATTTTACTACAGCCAATCAAATCGTATCTAACTTGTTGGCCTCATTTCCCCTAAAGCAGTGTTTTTCAAACATGCCATTATGAGCAAATATGATCTTGTGCTGTCAGACAACCCCACTATAGTATTTTGGCTATAATTTGTTAATTACTAGACTATTTGCGTAACACATAACATATTCTTTGTCAGCAAGTCCCAAGGTACACGAATATATAAGTTTAATGGGGCTAAGTGGCTTCGTTCAAAATATGTATTATTTTAGGATAGTCGTGTATTTGCTTCTACCACCCGTTCACTTCCATACCAAGGGATGTCTTCTGTACTGTCAGACTAATGTCAGGAGCTTAGACATAAATCAGTAGAATGTCAGGTTTCCCAATAAGATTTTAACCTGTTTTAAAAACCTAACCTCGTATCGTTAGTGTTTTTTATTTACTGTTTATTTGAAAAAATCAGGTCTTCATGCCTTCCGCGTGGGATTGGCGTTCACTTTTTAATCGCGAGACGACGTGGTACAATTGCATGCGTTCCTCCGTGCATCTCTCTCTCTCTTCTAAGCCCGTCTGTCTTTTAGGTTAACGTAGTGTGTATAATGACATTAATGTAGTATTATATCTAGGTCATTATACAGTTTGCATCTCAAGGTTTTCTAAGAAACACAGTACCAGTTTTATTTTTAGAAACGCGTGTAGTTTATGCAGACGGAGCATAAAAAGGGGGTTTCTTGTTCAGCCATTATGGCGTTCTACAACACAGGCGTACGCTATTGGGAAAGCACTGGTCTTTCACCATTCTTCTTCCTTTCTATTGAATTACTTCGTTAGGCTTTACATTTATTTTCTAATTTATATATGTGGATTAGAATTTTTTCACCACAAATTCTCCCCACTTAAAACAGACATCATATGTCAGTCCATAATTATATATACACATAGATAAATTTCTATCTATGCCTGGTGATTACTTTGATTCTCATCACACGGATGGCGGCTTAGAAAATCAGCACCTATGTTAGTTTTTCCAGAAATATATTCTATACTGAACTGGAATGGCTGTAAAAGCAATGACCAGCGGAGTAACCTAGAATTTTCATGCCTAGCTTGCGCTAGAAAAGCCAGGGGTTTGTGATCCGTTTGTAACTTGAATGCCTTCCCATACAGGTAAATATTGAATTTCTTGATCGCCCATATTACTGCAAGACATTCTTTTTCGCTAGTTGAATAATTTTTTTCAGCTTTATTCAACTTTCTGCTAGCATATGCCACTGTGGTTAATTCCCCATCCAGTGAATCTGACTTCTGTAACAGGGTAGCACCCAAACCGATATTACTTGCATCCGTTCTCACAATGAATTCTTGACTTAAGTCAGGTAATTTCAAAATAGGTTTGCTTGTGAGCTTTTCCTTCAATTCTTGGTATGCTAATTCACACTGTGCTGTCCAGGTAATTTGATCCGGATTTCCCTTGCGTGTCAAATCAGTTAACGGTGCACATATGGAATTAAAGTTTTTGATATACTTTTGGTAGAAACCACATAATGAGACAAAAGATCTCACGTCTTTCTTTGTTTGTGGCCTCGGGGCTTTTCTTAGTTTCTCCAAGTTCTTGGGGTCAGGAGTCATGTTTCCCTGATGGACTGTGTGTCCCAAGAATTCTAATTCTTTACATCCAACGCAACATTTGGTTGGTCGGGCTGTCAAATTCGCTTCTTTAAGTCGATCAAACAACATGTTCAGAGAGTTAATGTGTTCCTCAAATGTTTCTGTCGCTATAAGGATATCATCCATGAAGTTTGTGATACATGGATTATTCAGAGGATCCAACAATTTTCTCATCATTCTGGAGAAGACACTGGGTGCATTTTTCAATCCAAATGGCAATCTGTTAAATTCATAGTGTCCCTCTGAGGTACTAAAAGCTAGATAAGGTCTAACCTCAGGCTTTACTGGAATCTGATAGTAGCCTTTGCTCAGATCCACCTTTGAGAAATATTTAGCTTTATTCAGCCTGGCAAACAGCTGATTTGTATCCGGCAATGGATCCACCTGACCTTCTGTGATAGCATTCAGTCTCCTGTAATCTATACAGAGTCTATGTTCTCCAGAGGGTTTTCTCAAGCGCACCACACTGGAACTATACGAAGATTCACTGTGTGAAATAATTCCTTCCTTTAACAAATAGTCTATCTCTTCCTTCAAAGCTTTCTCCTTAGCGAAAGGAATCGAATATGCTTTCATACATACAGGTGTTGGGTCTATAAGTTTCATATCATATTCCAATAAGTTTGTATGCCCCGGACGGTCCGTTAACACCTCTGTATGATCATCTAGAACCTGTTGCACTCTCTCCTTCTGATCTTTCGTTAAGTGTGTACTGATTTTCACCTGTGCAGCTGTCTCACAGGGGTGTAATGGATATTCAAATGATGAAAGTGGTTCCTTTTCCATTCCCATTGCAATAGACAAGGTCAACAAATGTGTCTCTTCCTGATTTTCTCTTTCCAAATATTTCTTCTTTCCCCTTCCTATCTATCTTATAATTTGTTCTAGATACCTTCTCTAGAACTGTATATGGACCTTGCCATCCAATTTGCAACTTATTCTGGCTACCGGGTAGAAGAAGCAGTACCTTCTCTCCCACAGCCAAATCTCTGTCTTTAGCTTTCTTGTTGTAATAGGCAGCATGTTTTTTCCTGGCTTGTCTCAAATTTTCATTGGCAAGTTTCCAGCCAGTTTTTAAACGAGTGGTCAGCTAATTCACATATTGGTATGATGATGTAATATTTTCCTCTGCCTTTTCATCAGTCCACGTTCTTAACAGTGTTACATATGGACTTTTAAATTCACAAACTTATTTTTCCTGGCACATGTCAGGTCCTTTGCACTAGACGCACTGTTGTGATGACTTTTCTTCCCAGAATCATCATGCACAAAACGACCGCTACCAATTTTTTTCTTGGGGCTTTCTCCCCACTTAGAATTCTTGATGAGAGATTTCCTCTCTACATGTTCTTCCTCCAGTTTACATAAGTCCGGTTGAGGGATTTTCGGAGTCGCTTTCGTGTTGGAATTACAAAACGTTCCACATGGTCGGCACTGATAATTGGGATAGCCGACAGAAAGGGATGTTTTATTACACCCTACGAAATGTCAGAGAACCGTGGCTTTAGAAATTGGTCACCGGTAAATATGTCTGTCGACGAGTCAAGCTGTCAATGAGAGCGGAGCAAGAAAGCCTTGAGCGGCTATAATTTGACCCCTTTCCACGCCCATTAAATACGCCGGGGCATTTACGTTCTCATTCACAATGCTACACGTAAATTCGGTCGCCACGACCCGACCGAACACAAAAGGTACCAAACAGAAGGACTACATTTTAAATGTAACTAAAGCGGTTAAAAAGAAAACTAGAAGTTTGAAGACCAACACGCTATACACGCCCTGCGTAACATCATCTTACAAGATCAATAATCAGTGTGCGGTTCTTACGTTTTCTACCTCAATCGAATATGAAGCATTACGTAGCCTGTCTAAGGCATACTATGAATCTAGTGCAACTGTTGAAGCAAGGACTGACGTTAATGGTTCATATGTAGAAGATGTTATTTCCACAGGAGAGGTTGTCCTCCATTTCTATAACACAACAAATAAAGTAATGGTACAAGGTGCAGAGTGCGCTATTAAAGACTGGATTAATACGGACTTGAATAATTTATGGAAATCAGCAACTACTGCTGGAGTCAGTCGAGAGGCCATCATTTCAAATATGCCGGTTCAAAGTATTCCAGCAAAAGCTTCCAGATCTAAGAAGTTAGCAATCACACATTCCACTGTTCCCGCTGATATCACAACAATTACAACTCCCAATAAGGAGTGCAAAAAGGTGTCACAGACAAAACCAAAGTCACCAGCGTTAGCTGATACAAGTGACATCACAGAGACAGAGCACCTATCAAGCACTTTTGACAGTAGTCCAACGACATCCCCTCTTACATTACTTATGCACTCGTCACAAGATCAATTTTCAATAATATTGTCTGAGATGGAGAGACTAAAAGCAGAGCTAAGCAGCCTCAAAAAAAGCTTTCGAGCAGCTCCATGCTGATCCTATGTCCCTTAAAAATAGCTGAGAAAGAAACGAGTCTCAACAACAGAAAGAAAGCACACAGCAGAAGAATAAATACAGACTGTGTCACACACACAAAAACTCAAAGGGAAATTCCAACAGTAGTGAAGTACAACAATCGACACACGCTGAACTGAGCCATAAAGAGGACCATGACCTGTGCACTCTGGAATTCCCTGCAGACGTCAGCACAATCCCTGTCCAGATTTCTAATCGGCAGCCCCCACTTTGACTGGAAACAGTCAGTTCACATCATAGCAAGAAACCTGCACACAATCCCGGCATATTTCAAACACAAGAAACAGCACACACTGCCACCGGCACACATATACACGTCTTTCAAATAGAAGGAAACACTTCATCTTTGGTGACGCCAGGGTCACTGTGCACATTGGTCTGTCGGACGCGCTAAAACATAACGAAATGGCACAAACAGAGCTAAATCTAATCACATCTAACTTCCAGTTCCTGTTCCCAAATGCAAAGATATGCTTTTCAGCTATTATACCTCCAGTTCGCTCACATTATCGGAAATCTGTTGAGATTAACAACAACAAATTGAAAAAGCATTGCATCAGACACCACCATACATTTATAGAACACTCCTCGTTCCTTGCCACATCTGGAGCTCCTAAGAAGCATCTTTATAGCGGCGACATTTCCTTATCCGATCAAGGAACCAGTATGTTGGCGACAAACATCAAACATCCAGAAAACACCCTCAGAGGCACAACCAGCACATCAGCATCCAAGTATCCTTCTAAACGACACACGAGTGCAACCAGCTACTCCTCTAATGCGAATTACGACCTTGAGTTTCCATCAATACCCACAACTTCAAACACCAGCCAGACAACACTGTCACACAATCAGGAGTATCAAGACATACCCCTTGTTAGAACTACAGATGTGCAGGAAACAGCCAATAATATCAGCCTTCAGCAACATTCTACGACCAACGACCCACCTCAACAACAACAGCCTGAGGCACTCCATCCCCAAAGGTCTGTAAGTGACTCAATTCAAACAACTCAGGGTCCATCTACTGAAATCTCTCCACGTCCGCTGTCGTACCCGACACCAATGAGAGATCACCCATCATCGCTGTCATCACATGTTTTCCCATATCAACCCGCACATCCAACCTTTCATAACTTTCTACATCAGCAAAGCCTCTTGAACTGCGCACCTTACACTTGGAGGTCCTACTGGCCGGAATATCCCATTCATACAACAACAATACCTCAACATCCAGCTCACACCTACTACCAAATGAATCATCTATCACGGCCTAATCCATCTCGCTTTTATTTTCAACAACCCTCTCCTCAACATTATCAGTGACTGTTCACTTCACAAGTCGACGTCTCTGTAGGACCAGTAACTGTCGGATAATGCTTATCTATTTGTTCTCAATGTCTGTCTGCCTGTTTGTCTGTCTGCCCGTCTATTCTCTTGGTGCAGCTTAACTTTGTTGTTAACATTCACAGTGTGGATGGGTGCGCTTGTTTTGTGACAATTTTCTTACAATTTTTACATAGTTCAGTTATCTGAATTGTTTTGAATTAGTTGTATTAAGTTTTGCATTTATTTACTAGTACTATTAATCTCACTTCTTTAGCAACTTCGCGATGTTTAATTAGTTATTTACTTTCTAAATAATAACATTCCTATGTGTTCGGAACAGACTGTATTTGAAGATATAAACCTCACTTTTTGCAAAGATCCACATACATTTAACCGTGTCCACGAACGTTAGTGAAATCTACTGTAGTGTATATTTTATAATTTGTTTACAATTTTGTATTAACCCTTGTTACTAATTTTTATTGCGTCTTACTACTATTCGTCTTGGTGCCCATTCCTCTCATTCCTACTTCCCCCATTCACTCTTTCCTCCTGACTATTATCATGTCCGAGTGCAAAAACTCTAATCAAAATATAGGCAATACCACTAATCCATGGCTTAAACTAACAGGGCTTAAAATTGGACATTTAAACATTTACCACCTGCTAGGTAAGCTTTCTGAAGTCTCCACCTCTCTCCAACAAAACTTCCACATATTCGGTTTTTCTGAAACCCGTCTCAATGACAAAATTACAGATGAAGAAATTAGCATTCATGGATTCACAACCATCCGGAGGGATTCTAACAGACAACTTGAAACAGGGCTAGTCATATACATCTCAACATCTCTTCAGTACAGACGCCGTGATGATCTAGAACATACTGGCATTGAATGTATATGGCTTGAAATAAAACTCCCCAACCTGACCCCTGTTTTAATTGGTTACATGTACCGGAACCCTAGCTCTTCTACTGTATGGTTTGACACATTCTCACGAATGATGAACAATGTTTGGGCTTCTTCGAAGGAAATTATTCTACTGGGGGATTTCAATATTGACCTTCACAAACCGAACAACACGTGGAATAATATCACAATCTCATACAATCTCACACAGTTAGTCACCCAACCCACGAGAGTAACAGACTCATCATCTACACTAATTGATCACATCTATACGACCTGCCCAGAAAACATTATAGAATGCAGTCACACAGACATTAATAAGTGACCACTATCCTATTTTCTGTACCTGGACGAGAAATGGATTCAAAGCACCTAAAACGGAACACATCACAGTCCACTACAGAAATTTCAAAAACTTTAACCTTCAAGACCTACAAATATCCCTTTTCTCATACATGTACCAATTTCCACATCCAGAAGAAGCCATAACTTACTGGACAAAATCCATTTTACAACGTATTCGACAAAACATGTTCTATAATAGTAGGTTGTGTCAAAAAACATCAGAATATCCCCTGCATAACAAAAGAAATTTATGTGTATTGTTTGATTAAGTAGGTCAGTGTCAAAAAACATCAGAAACAAGATCCCTGAGTAGGGACGAGACGAGCTTAAATATCTGTAGGTATCGGATACATAGAAACAAAGTAAAGTACCTGTTCTGTCAGAAAAGAAACTACATTCAGAAAGATGATTCAAGACAAAGCAAACAGCAAAGAAGTCTGGGCAGCTATTAGAACACGTCCTGACAAATCTGTGTGTGTTTTCACTAAACTCCTGTCGCCGGGAAAAAGTGATCTCTATTTGTGGGGAAAGTGATAGTTCTAAACCATCTGTAAAACCCCAGTGTTTATTCATATTGCAAGGAACTGGCAGTTGCATATTTCCTCGACCAAGGTAATCAAAGATACGCTTATGCACTCTCGATCGAAGCCACCATTTTCGATAGTTACGATTTGAATGTCTAAGAGAATATATTTGACTCGATGAAAACGACTTCGATTCCTAGCAGCAATATATTCTGTAGAATGCAGTCAATTGTTCATGATCAAATCTACAGAGCAATGCAATGTTTTATGAATGACTAACTTTAGGACAGATTCATTATCTGCATCCAAACGTGAGTGACAGTTCACGAGTGAAGCCATCTTGGAACCAAAACATGTAGCGACTTTCAAGAAGAGAAAGGGGATGCCCGTATTATCGCTTGTTTAGTCCAGAGATCACTGCTACACATGAGAACCCGTTATTAGCGGTTCAATATTATTATATGAAAAAAATATGTGCTGAACATTATGTGGGAGAATCGTCGCTAAACGAGATTAGGTTTAGAAGCCATCTGGAATATTGTTTATAAGCTGACGTGCTCAGTCAGTGAAGTCAGATGATTTATATGTATGGGCGATGCTGAGGGCTTGGCTACTGACAGTCCATTATAATATTAATCTACATGAGTGCCCATGTAACATAACATTGCAAGACCATTTATCCACTGTACTATGATGTATTATGCCAACCTGTGATTTGTCACTATCTGTGCTGTCGAGTGTGTACGTCCAATTAAACTTTAGAAAAGGTACACAGTCGTTGGTGTCGATGACTTCCAGTCATACATGAGTGTGAGAAAAGAACATTTGTCAACAACACGAACCCTTATCATCATTCGCACATTGTACACTCAATCCATGTCTACACACCACTGCGTAGGTCAAGTTGACATTCCATACACTACAGTGGAGCAAACAACACCATAGAGATCTTATCAACTGATGATGATGATGATGTCTGCTTCCATCCACTTATATCTATCTTTTGGTGGATATCATTAACGGGAATAAAAATCCAACATTATCAACCTTATCAACATCCCAGTCCATACAGAAATTTCAAAAACTTTAACCTTCAGTTGTTCCTACAAGACCTACAAATATCCCCTCTCTCATACTTGTACCAACTTCCGCATCCAGAAGAAGCCATAACTTACTGGACACAAACTGTCTACAACGTATTCGACAAACATGTTTCTATAAAGCAGGTCCGTGTCGAAAACATCAGAAAGACCCCCTGGATAACAAAAGAAATATTATCAGCAATGAGAGAGCGGGACGAGGCTCATAAGCTCAAAGATTTCAGCAGGTATCGGATACTTAGAAACAAAGTACAGTACCTCATTCGTCAGGAAAAGAAACTACATTTCAGAAAGATGATTCAAGACAAAGCAAACAGCAAAGAAGTTTGGGCAGCCATTAGAACACTAACACACAAATCAAAGTCACTAAACTCTTTACCAAAAAGCTGCTCCCTAACGGCAACTCATTTTAGTAACCACTTCAAAACAGAAATTAACCATCTCAAGTCGACATTAAAGCCTATGGACTGCGATATTAGTAAATTAACAGACTTCTGCAGCACCAAACACACCACACCAGATCTAAGAGATATTCCTTTTCTAACAGTAAACGAAGTACTCAAATATATCTTGGCATTAAAAAACAACAACTCATCTGGACTTGATGGTATCAGCAATAAGATTCTACGTTACGCTGCACCCATCATTTGCGACTCTTTAACCTATGTATACAACCAATGTATTGCACACAACTACTTCCCTACAGCATTTAAAACTGCCAAAGTGTATCCTCTTTATAAATCTGGCTCACATAGCGATCCCAACAGTTACAGACCAATATCCATTCTATCATCTATATCAAAACCACTAGAGAAACACATTTACAACACCACACTTCAACACTTAACAGCAAACAAACGGCTCATTGAGAGCCAGTCAGGTTTCAGACCCAAACATTCCTGTCACACAGCTCTCACCAAAATGGCAGACAACTGGCTATCGAACATAAATGATGGAAAATTATGTGGTGCTGTTTTTGTCGACTTCAAGAAAGCATTTGACATGATTTACCACAATATCTTGGTTCAAAAGTTAGAAACCCTCGGAATAGGTCCTAATCCACTAAACATCATCAAATCATTCCTGGCAGATCGACAACAGTTAGTGCTCCACAACAACTCGACATCAGATTTCTCGAAGATAGATACAGGAGTACCGCAGGGTTCTATTCTTGGACCCCTACTCTTCGCACTGTTCATCAACGACCTGCCACTACATCTAAAATATTCAACATGTGACCTCTTTGCGGATGATTGTACTATCTACACTAGTGACACTGACTGCGCGGCACTTGAAATGACTCTTCAAAGCGATGTAGACAATCTAACAATATGGAGTAATATAAAACGTATGCCAGTAAACACAGGAAAAACAAAATCTATGTTGATTAGCACCAGACAGAAACTTCTAAACTTCACCAAAATATCGCTACAGCTACATGCAGAGTCAATACGCATTGATCATGTAACAGAACACAAAGTTCTAGGCTTGACGATTGACCAGCACTTGACGTGGACCTCCCACGTACGGAATTTAACGAAACACTTAGCTCAAAAGACATACCAGCTGGCCAAAATAAAACACTTCTTAGACGCAGACACTAGACTATTGTTCTACACCTCACATATACAGACACATCTAGATTACTGCTCTACACTATGGGATGGTTGCCCTGCCTCCACCTCAAAGAGACTGCACTCCCTGCATAAGAGAGCAGTACGTCTGATTACCGATAATCGCACGATACTACACGTAAGGACACGAAAAGAACCCAAAATACTGTCCCTAAAAAAACGTCTCCTCTACAACAAAACCAAGCTGACTCACGCAATTCTATCAAACAATGCCCCGCCGTACCTACGATCATTGTTTCAAACCAGTTTGTTTGTTTGTTTGTTTCAATCCCAGGGCGCGAGTTATTCACTCTTTTGCCCTTTAGGGTACGAGTTTACACTCGTTCATACCCTTGAGCCAGTTACCCGTTGTGCAGATTGCCTGGCGAGGCGGTGGCGCAGCCACCGCCTCCCTCTGCACATGGTCCGTGTTGCCACACGACCGGGAAGCCACCAATCGTGACACCAGGCGATGGTACAGCAACCCGCCGTGCATCCCCCACGGTAGCAGACGAGTAGTGGGTGTGTTTCGGGCTTTCTTTCAACCCCAGAAAGCATCCTAGACTCGAAACAGATTACACCAGGCCCACTTTGGCGTGTGTGTACTGCCCCGAGGTTTGATATCTCTCTACCCTGCAAAGGGGGTCATACCTCCAAAGACAGTAGTGTCTGGCAAAGAGGCCAGCCACCAGTGGGCTTTATTGCAACCCCAGGGAACTTCTCTTCGGGTGGCGAGGGTGCAATGCCACGAGAAGAGTCGTTCTCTACCCTGCAAAGGGGGTTATATCTCCGAGACAAGACGTATCGAGGGGACGGCACAGCCAGTGCCGAGCCTCTACCACTGCTCAGCTGCATTACCATGAATAAACCAGCTCCGGCCCACCTGAACTGGGAGGACCCGGACCCGGGACCAAACAGTCTCGATAGAACACGGCTCTGTTCATCAATGGCGTAGCATCGACCGACCCTCTACCACATTCAAATGACGTTATCGGACACAGACACATATCACTGCCTCTACTTTACTGGGAGGACCCGAAAGCCGGGACCACACACAGTCTTGAGAGGACAAAGATCGCTTGCAACGAGTTTCAAACCAGTAGAAGAGAGGGACTACAATTACATCAGTTACGTCTGCCCAAACCTAGGATCGACCTGTTCAAAAAGAGTATAGCCTACTCTGGAGCCTACTTATGGAACAGCCTTCCACACCACATAAAAAACCAACATACACAATACTCATTAAACAAAGCACTTTTTAAACACTTGATCAACAACCGATTATCTACCCCCATAGAAGCAGCCATTGTCAGTCCACATCTTATCTATATGTCAACCTTTCTTTTCCCTCTTCCGCTCTTTATTGTCTATGTGAAAAATTTGTTTTATATCCACGTAGTATTGCTATATAATGTAATGTATGTGAGAATGTACCTGCATAGCACTGTACTTTTGAAATATGTAATTGTATTTTGTTTGCTTAAATGTGATGATGTGTATGAGAATGAGCAGATATACATTTTTACAGCTCGAAGATGTGTCCTGCTACAGAAGTGCGTAAGAAATTATTATTATTATTTCATTTTCCCTCAAGAATGTACAGATATAAGCGAGAATATGTTTATGTAATTTGTGTATTGATGTTTAATGACACTTTCAAAAATGCAGATTAATTGCTGATGAACACATGAGTGAGTGTCGGGATACAGAATGAAAGATAAAGGGCTGGATGGTCGGACAGACCTGGGTCCCCAATTCTTTACCCTTTTAAATAAAGTTATGTCCATCTATCTCTCCTACTGATTCTGCTCTTGTGTTAAGGAGGGCAAAGAAATAACACCAAGTCTCACCTCCTTCAATAGCAGACTGTCAAATACTTCATGAGTTCTGATACCATGCCACCTAATCTGATTATGCTTGAAATCATAATTTACTGTACGTTTTTTTTTAAATTTAATTTAATTTAATTTTTTAAATAATATTTGTTTAATTAACAATTCTTAATTTTGATTATGACTGCATACTGTAAACGCACGCTGTTATATTAACTTTATAATGTTGCATGCCTTCATATTAATGCTTTAAGTAACATGTGGGAATGAAAGGATATAATATGCAAGATAAATGAGAGTGGAAGGGCAGAATGTTAGACGGGCCTGCGCGCCCAATTCTTAACCCTTCGAAAATAAAGTTTGTTCGTTCGTTCGTCTACCCAGCTGTAAAAGGGCATCTGACTCTGCTCTTGACTTAGGGAAGGAAAAAGCATCGACGCAGGGAACTGGTCACTCCACTTCTCAATACTGGACCAAGCATAGTTAAGTCTCTAACACTTCACAACCCTACCGCAGTATCTGCGTTGGGACTACCTTTACCTCAGCTTCTACACGATGGGTTAGCCGGCTCCCTGCCCTAACAATCAAGATTAATGTTGTCTCGTTTTACGACATGCCTGGGGACCTAAGACGCGTCAACAGTGAGGAATGCAGTCAGCGACTCATAGCTTGACTGCTTGCGTCAGGGTCAGCGAACCAGAGCTGACCAAGACCCTACTCCAACTCCAAGTGGTGGTCCTGGAAACAGGCTGCATCACTGCAGTCTGGCTGAGCGAGTAGGGATCGAAGAGGGAAGGCTAACCCGGTCCCAAAAATGTCGTGCTGAAGTCGGATGTGTCGGCCGAAAGGCGCAAATATCGGACACAACGCAACCAACGTCCTTTTCAGGACGAACGAGGAAGAAGAAGACGACATGCCTGGAAGGTTACAGTGTTAGCATTCTTTGTTCCACTTCCGGTCTCTATTAGCACACGTACTTGGAATTAATGGAAGAATTCCGGTAAACAACAGTGGAGCAGGGGGCGATGAGAAGATGCTGACGTTGAGATACGATCACAGATATAAAAAAAACTCAGCTGATAGAATTACAAGGCAGGTCCTGTTCTGGAACCCCCAGGCTAAGAGAAACAGAAGGAGACCAAATAACACACGGAGACGAGACCTGTAAACTTGATGTGAATGGGATTAAGAAGACATGAAAAGACATTACAGGAATGGCACAGGTCAGGAGTTCTTGGCATGTTTTTACTGAGGACCTGTATTTTACGGGCAGTTGAAAGGTATTGATGACAGGCATGATGATGATAAGTTACTTTTCTGACTACTGAGAGTTACCATACATGTATGACATGTTACTTTCTACTATTTAGTGCGCTTTAAGGCAAACAGAAACATTAAGACACAAAACTCATTCTAGTCCAAGTAGGGGAAGATTGAAACTTTCCATTGATACTTGTGATTTTATTGTGATATTTCTTTGTTAAAGTTTTTCAGAGTATACGCCTGTTAAAGAAGTTTATTAATGTATTTTTGCATGATCACCACACTTAGTCTATTAGCAGTTAATCTACGCGGTAATATGTCTATCTGTGGTTCATCATGTACTTGCGCGGTTTTTGACTTATATTGAATGCATAATATTTAATACGTCACCAGGAGTTTATGACGTAATCCGTTCTGCATCTAATTTATGCAAACGGTTGTTTCTAGGCCTTTCGTCAATTGTAGTCGTCGAAGAAGGACGTAACTTTCTAGCTCCCGCTATGGTGGAGGAAAAAGTATTTTTCGTGGCATGTATTTAACTTCGGAGGCCGCCACTTGGAGTTATGACGTAATCCGTTCTGCATCTAATTTATGCAAACGGTTGTTTCTAGGCCTTTCGTCAATTGTAGTCGTCGAAGAAGGACGTAACTTTCTAGCTCCCGCTATGGTGGAGGAAAAAGTATTTTTCGTGGCATGTATTTAACTTCGGAGGCCGCCACTTGTTGTAAGAAGATTCCGGACTATGGAAAAGTTCCATGCTTTGCAGAGAAGTACTCTGCATAAGATTTTTGCATCTTCATTTATCTAGTCCACATTACTTGGGTGATAACTTTTCATAGGCACCCCTAGTACAGCGGCTAGACATGAATTGATGAGACGAGACTGTGGAGATGATCTATTGTACATGTATGTAACTAATGATGATGCCATGAATTCAACTTTGCTATTCTACATTAAATGTCGTTATCTGTGGACCCATCCACCGCAGCTTTTGTGGCCGGGGCAGGTCTTCCTTAGGACTGGAACGGCACCATATTACCATCATGTAGCCGTGCCGGTATATGCAGTATTTTCAGTTTACTTTACAGAGAGCAGATGTTTAACTGGCCTAATCACCAGAGATCTAGATTTCTCTCCAAAATTTGTGTTACCAGGTTCGATTTTCTTCTCTTAGGTGTTGATGTAGCGAATTTAATTGAAATGGATAGATTTCTTAGCTTAATCTCAAAAATGTAGTAATTCACCTTTTCAACAGCGTTCGATTTCATGCAAAACTTTTAATATCTTTCAGCATGAAACTTAAATTTCAACAAAGTCTGGAATTCAGAACATTTTTACAATAATAAGCATAATAAAGTTTTAACATCTCATCAGATGCTTTCATCGATGCAAAAATCCCTTTTTTGCATCTTTGTCTCATAGGCCTACTCAATTGTCAAATATGGCGAACTTTCTCATTCCACCGTGTTCCTTCCTTTAAGTTACCGTCTTATCTTAGGTTCGACGACATTTACCCATCTCTTCAGATTTGTCCTTGTTTTCTTTATCATCATAAGTATTCCTTGAGATAAATACTTTCCAACACAAGGATATTTTCTGCTCTACACGGTTTGAGGTGTAAGACTAGTTTTTTGCAAATTGACTCAAATCCTCGAACCTAGTTCTGCTGCGACTAGGGTTGGGAGCTCTATTCAAAATATACATTGAATGATAGTCACTACTTACGCAAGTAAAAAATATAAAACCACTCAATGTCCTGAAATGCACATTTTATAATAAATGTTGAAGTTGACTTCCTCAAACTAAGAAATATGTAGAGCTGGACCAGATACGACCTCTTGAGTTGCGCTCTTTCATTCTACTGCCCGATGGCGTCCTGTTCTATATTCCCCGGGGTAAATCTGAGCTATCCGATTGGTCAGGGGAAATCACCCAATTATTAGAAATGGCGTGTGGAAGCGACTCTGTCCTAAATATGTGACACTATAATTTTTTTTATTCTGTTTCTCATAAAATATAAAATTATGGGGTAGTCTGTGCTTCCTCCGTCTTGTTGGAGTATAGCCTGTTTCCAAAGGAACAACTATGTACACGGCCACATATAGATCCCGGGGCTCCGCAAATGTATCCCGTAGGGAGACATTTGAGTACTATCAATAACAAAAATTCATCCCCAAAAATTTCTAAGTTCAAAAAAATTTTCAGAAAAATTTAAAGTTCAAAAATTTTTCTAAGTCCAAAAATATTTCCAAAAAAATTTAATTTAATTCCTATACTGGGGTCCTATGTCTATATGAGGTCGTCTGCTATGTAAAAAAAAAACTAGTAGTGGACATCAACTTCAAAAAGTGTAACTTATTCATCACATCATAATATTTTTCACCAAATTTACAAATTGGCAACACTGCCCAACAAAATCTGCAAAACAATCATAAGGTCATCACTAAAAAAATGTGACGAGTGGCAACACTGGGGAATGAACAATAAACTATCTTATTTGCAGAACTTGGCTGGATTATCATAATCTATTACATTTCATTCAAAAATATAGTTGATTACATTCTCCTAAATATGGTGGGGGTGTTATCTCTTTTCTTTTCCTGTTATTTGCTCCATATATAAGTCTGCAAGACTTAAAAAAATCTTTTTTTTTCCTGGCGCACTTATTTATTCTATTTCCCAAGTACTCTGCAATATTCCAAGAAATGTCCAAAATCTCTAATTCCTATGGTAATGGCAATCCACTTTCATAGAATAGCCAATGTTTTCATGGGTACTCATCATGATCTTCTTTTTTTTTCTAGTGAATGAGCCACTTGCTCATTATTACATGTAGAAAACATCTCTAGACATAATATGCATATTTTATCAGACGATAATACAACCAGCCTCATTTTTATAAGTAATCATTTTTCACAATAAAAGCATTAAAACCTCATGGCTTATCCTTATTTATTTATCTGAATGTTTCCTTGTTATTGACATTTTCCAAATGGTAAGTGTATAAATTCGTTCTAAGTCCGTCACTGTAGAAAATGTTCTATATTACATTTTTTTTTTTTTTTTTTTTTTTTTTCAAAATATGTGATGTTTGTCTCCAATATCCGTGCGTCTGGTGGTGATCCTGTCCATTAGTCAGTTATTTCTAATCATTCCTTCTTTTCTGTCAATACAGTATTTTTTTTTTTTTTTTTGAACTCTTCCCTAGAAATATTATTTTATATATATATTTATTCTTCAAAGATCTTCTTTGACTTACCATACATCAATTTTCAAACATCAAATTATTCAGCAACCAACAGACGAATGTGTTACTATCATATTATGAAATATAAGGGAAAAGAAAAATATAGTTTCCAAATCATCATGAATTTTCTACATTGGGTTCCGTATTACTTTATTTTCTCTGTTAAGACAACTGCTTATACTCTTGACAATATGTATCCATGTTGTCACTCTCGAGGCATCCTTGTATACAATTTATATTTGTGTCCTTTTTTTTTTCATAACACCAATGTATCATTTATGGTGTTCCAATATCATTGTATCCATTCTAGTCCTCCTGTTATCTTGAGAATTCATCCTTAGTAACTCCCTATGTACCTTATCTAGCAATACCTTTATGCAAAACACATCAAACAATTATTTATGGAACTATCAACTGAGATGTAAGAACTGTTTGACAATATGAGATGAAAAAAAATTTTTCGGGTCATCACTCAAAAAACGTGACATAGAAAGGAAGAAAATAATCAATTGATCGTGAGGAATCTACAATATTCTTATAAGACAAAGTTCCTGGCACTCTGACTACTATTTATCCATATTTTATTCTGGTTATCCTTGCATACCGTGTACCATTTCCATTTTCTTTATAAGTCCACTTCATCGCTCATGGTGCTCCAATATTTAAAATGTGGATCCTTCCTATTCCTCTTATTCTGTACTGGAAATACATCCTTATTAATTGTCCATGTACTATATCTGCGAATATTTATCATCAATATATCAACTAATCATTTATAGAACCATTAACATAAATGTCTAGACTTTACCAAAACATGAACAAAAACATGTCTTTTTACATATGTGCAAAATTTCGACACCAACTCTGCCTTCGCAGGTCGAGGGTTAGTCAGAGTTATGTGGTGCCTGTAACATCCGCTGACTACAGCCAGATGGGTGACTTATGGTACTTATAATTCAAAAATCTCATCCGTCAGTTATCTTAAGTGTGGGGCGGGGGTCTATTTCCTGGTGTCCTTGACAAAGTTTGTTGCATTTCCAATCTAGGTATTCTTTTTTTTTCTGTCATAATATCTCCATGATATATCTGTGACATGTCTGTCCTTGGGATAACGTTATTTTCTATCCAATATCCTCGGGGTGAGCAAATCTCAGTGTGTCCACTTTCATCAATCATGTATTTATTTTCTCTCCTGTAATTCTGGGTATGTTATGAGTATTTTAAATTGTCAATTTATTCCAACTATCTTACAACATTCTGTAATTCGTGATAAGGAATAGTCATTTGTTATACAACAATGTTCATATTACAAAGGCAATGTGCAAAAATCAAAGAGATATCTTCTCCAAAAATGCGGATGTATCTCTATTTCCTTTACCTCTGGGCATAGCAATTATTCAGTCATTATTTTTTTTTTCTCCATTATTTAATCTCCATTTTGTGTCCTTAGTACCTGTGGTTCCATGGGATTATCATAATTCATTTGTGTCTCTTGTCTACTGATAATCCTTCAATAATGACTTCAAATATGGTCCTCATATGTGTAACAATCATCTGCTCTGATTTGTTCCATGTCCATGGTATTCATAAAATATTCCATTATCTCTTTGTCTTATCTCGTAACCACGAAAGACTAAGATTATTCCTCCAATGTTAATGTGGGGGATTTTGTGCATAAACATTACAACAAAATCTCAGTTGTGACAACATAAAGTTTCACCTTAATATAAAATGGCATTTTCATCATACATAACCAGTTGCTTCTTCATCTCATGTGTCATTAGTGGTTATCATCCAGTAATGGGGTGTTCAATGTGGGTTCAGCATATACAAATGCTGTAAAGGGGTATTTCATTTGCTAGGTCAGCATGTGCAAATGCTATTTCTTTAACATGGGCAAAGGCATCATCAACAAATAGGTGCAATTTGTTCAATCTGGGGTTAGCATATACTAATGCTCTCAAGGGATTCTTCATTTGCAGAAAATCAGCATGCGCAAATGTCATTGGGGTACTTGTGATATCAACAAAATATTGTTGGAGTATCAGGGATCAAGCTGGTGGGGGTATGAGTGGCATAGGGTGATTTATTTATTCTTTTTCTTCTTCAGCTGCTAACCTCAGGGCAGTCAATGTTTTACAATATTGGCTTATCATCATCAAAATGTGTGAGGGTGGCATATACACATAATACATTTTATAAAAAAAATTCAATTGTTTTTTTCTCTTCTCATTTTTTCTGTTTTCTTTGTCTCTTCCTTTTTTTTTTTGTTTTGTTTGTATCACAAGTACTAAAGAATGATAAAAATCAATTCACTAAACACTAGATATACTATCAACATTTCTAATAGTAAATCCTAACCAATAGGGCTGCAAGTAATAGTTTAGGTTAGAATAGAATGAATGTTGTAGCAGTATCTGTTGTCAATAAGTGGCGAGGAAAGGGTACATCAAGGATCTCCTGATTACAACATGATTGTAATTCCAAGGAATGAATATGATTGGGATTGAAAAAAAATCACAAGTCTAGAATGTCGTCTCAATATAGTGGAAAGGAAAAATAGTAAGTTAAAGATGTTGTAACAGTGGGGTGAAGGAAATCTTATTATAGAGAGTCAAGGTTGGGATATGGAATCTCTTTAGGAGAATGTTTAAAATTCTTGACAGTACTAATATACATCTGGGTCTAAAATAATAATGTACATTTGAAAATAAATAATCCTGTGGAGAAAAATAGCAAAACATGCAATACTGGTTTTGGGTATGAGTTATGTGCTGTTAAGAGATGTCATATTAGGAACAGTATGATTGATCAAGGTGATAGATATAAAGGAGTTTAGCATAATATAGATCAAAGAAATATTAGTATGGGGTAAGAAAAAGTACTGGTGTAAAGTGTCTGCATGAAAATGCACTAAATGGAAAATGGAAGGACTCTGATCTGCAAGGACAAAAGTGGTGAATGGAGCGTGGAATATGATCAGTTACAAAAGTAGAGATGAATGTTACAACAGAATAGTGTGACACATGTGTTATAGGTAAGGTTGTGTAACATTCTAAATATTAAGAAAATGTCTGTAACTAAATGAGGGTGTCTGTAAACTCGTAACACCGTGTGTTATCAATTGTTTTGTTATTTTTATTTCACAACACTATGCTATCTAAAAAAAATCCTCCGTGGGCTGGTCTTGATTTTCCTCTGGTATCAGTAGTCTAAGGCTGGAAAAAATAACTTTCTCAGTGAGGCTTTGACATCTTAGTCTGTAAGCAAGTCATTTGAACTGTCAGAAACTGAAAATAAAGTACATAGGAAGGTTAGTACATTGTTAAAAGGTTTTTTTCACATATGCGTTGGCCGTACATGGAATGGCATGTACATTGAAGACTCGTGGGGCGTGTTTTCAGAATAGCTTTGCGAAACTTTTTCCATCGCTCGAGCATTGCAATTTCCCGACTGCTTAGGCGAGAATCATACTGAGTAACTGTGGTGACGGGTGTGATAGGCGACGACACTGCATTTGCTGATTGTTGGGGCACCGAGGATATTGACGAATGCGGTGATGGCTTAACATCATTTGATTGCGGTGATGGTTTCACTGTGGTTGGGGTTTGTATGGCTGGAACATCTGTTGGTTTTGAGGCAGGTATATGTTTCGCCTTGATTTTTCTTCTGACCTGGTTGTGCTGAACGTTAGCACCGGTTACAATGGGCACAGTAATTTGCACACTGTTGTTTTTGACTAGTTGAGATGAGGCTAACACTTCTCGGCTTGGTTTTGGAACATTATAGCGTTTCTTCAGAATCTGTCGTCTGATTTCATTTTGTGGCAATTTCATGCATTTAACGACAGGAGGTGAGTCATCTGCTGAAGAAAAACAGGTACGTTTGCCAGCTGCTTGAATCTCCGGGGATGAAGTACCAGCAAATGATGTATCCGTTTTGCAACGAGGACCAGGCGAATCTATACCAGAGTCTCTTTCATACTTGTTGGTTATCATCTCACCGTACGTTTGAACAGGGCGAATATTGGATATTTCGTCGGTGTGAAAAAGTTGTTCTGGTATTTCTTGAGTGTCTGTGTTGTTGAGGGAGATGTAACTTGTGGGTCTATAGCGATATTTTGGCTTTCTAATAGGCCTGATGGATACATCTGTGAAATTTTTCTCGTATGGGGTGTTGGTGGTTTGTTTACAAATTTCTTCATCTGGAACCAGAGTGTTAGTGGGTGCTGCTGGAAACTGATTCTCGTGTGGGGTAGTGATCATCTTGTGTTCATACCGTGTAAGTGCAATTTCTATCAATTCTCGAAATTCTTCTCGGCGTGTAGATAAATCAACAGCAAACTTGTTCTCCAGCAATTCATACACCAGCCTTATTGAGAGGACGGCAAAGTCACCATCTCTCAGGATAACGTCTATCTCTGCCGTCAGCTCCTCTGTTGTAGGTTGACCTATTCCGCCAATTTTCTTTGTCTTGCTGTGCTTTGTCTTATCAGTTTTCGGCCAGTAATATTTTCTGCCCTCTTCGTCTGTTGTATGATCAAGTTCGTCTGACAAGTAGCCTTCAGTGGTCTCATCAGAGTCTGTCGTCTCTGACTCTGATATGTCAGATGAATCTGTACTGGATGGATTGTAATTTAGGGTGGCCTTTCTGACTGGTCTTGTATTTGTTGTCAGAGGCGGAATGGGTCGGTGATTATCAATTTTGATTTGTTTTTCGTGAGCTTTTGTTTGGTGTTGTTTCTCTATCTGATTTGCTTGCTGCCATCTTCTATCTCTCTCTCTAAATCTTTCTTCCACTTCTTTTCTGTACTTTGCTATCATTTCGTACCTCTCCGTGCATTCTAACTTATCTTCTTCTGCAGATGTCATCTTTTCTGTATTATCGACCATTTCAACACTGCACAAATCAAGTAAGTCCTCTGTAACTTGTCTTGATTTTATCCTGACTGGAATTAGACTTTTCTTAAACCTGTCATCCGTTTGTACTGCGACATTCTCTGTCTGAGGCTCTTTTCTAGTGACTGCAGGCGCAGTTCGTTGTTTCAAGTTCAATTTTGGTCTCCCTTCTTTGACTTTCATGGTTGTAGCTTGATTTCAACAATCTCTTTTATTTCAATCTTATAAACTTTTGCAACCAATTTGTCTACTATTCTTATGCAAGGGAAATCGACTGCGTAGCTTCTACAACGTTTTAATTCTGAAGCGAAGTCTCTCATTGCTATTCTCTTCTTTCTGTTCTGTTCTGTATGGTTGCTATTTTCTGTCGAACACTTCTCCATGTTTTCCATGTTCCTCCTTTAGTTGTTGTTGTAGTTGCTGCTATGTAATTTTCCATTTATTGGTCCATCATAAGTCTTCGCTATTTTTGTTTGACTTATAGTGGTGGGTTTTTTTTCCTTTTTAAAGAGAAGTGGTCACGGCATCATATTACCATACGTTTTCCACCGTGTTTTCTCTCTTAGTTTTCCACCGTTTTTAAAGCAAACAGGTTATTGGCCCTTTGTTTTGGTTTTACGGCGACGACATTTACCCATCTCCAGACGATACGTCAGATTTGTCCTAAGATTTTCTTTATCATCATAAGTATTCCTTGAGATAAATACTAGAATTCCAACACAAGGATATTTTCTGCTCTAACACGGTTTGAGGTGTAAGACTAGTTTTTTGCAAATTGACTCAAATCCTCGAACCTAGTTCTGCTGCGACTAGGGTTGGGAGCTCTATTCAAAATATACATTGAATGATAGTCACTACTTACGCAAGTAAGAAATATAAAACCACTCAATGTCCTGAAATGCACATTTTATAATAAATGTATGAAGTTGACTTCCTCAAACTAAGAAATATGTAGAGCTGGACCAGATACGACCTCTTGAGTTGCGCTCTTTCATTCTACTGCCCGATGGCGTCCTGTTCTATATTCCCCGGGGTAAATCTGAGCTATCCGATTGGTCAGGGGAAATCACCCAATTATTAGAAATGGCGTGTGGAAGCGACTCTGTCCTAAATATGTGACACTATAATTTTTTTTATTCTGTTTCTCATAAAATATAAAATTATGGGGTAGTCTGTGCTTCCTCCGTCTTGTTGGAGTATAGCCTGTTTCCAAAGGAACAACTATGTACACGGCCACACTTTCTTCAATGATTTATGAACTGTTTGATTCATCTGTTCACCCCACGACATTCCTCACGTTATCAGCACGATATACTAACAGACTTGCTACAAGCATCACCTTCGACATACTAATATACTGAACTCAGAATCCTAACGGTAACAACGCCCAGTGTCACGCTGTTTTAGAGCGTCTATGTTGAACTGCACTAAAACCCCAGTTTAAAAAAAAAACTATAAAAAAAGTCATACACAATGAGAAATACCGATAGAGATCACTCACTTATAAGTGTTGAATCTCTGCATCTACCGATAGAGATCACTCACTTATTAGTGTTGAATCTCTGCATCTACCGATAGAGAACACTCACTTATAAGTGTTGAATCTCTGCATCTACCGATAGAGATCACTCACTTATAAGTGTTGAATCTCTGCGTCTACCGATAGAGATCACTCACTTATAAGTGTTGAATCTCTGCGTCTACCGATAGAGATCACTCACTTATAAGTGTTGAATCTCTGCGTCTACCGATAGAGATCACTCACTTATAAGTGTTGAATTTCTGCATCTACCGATAGAGATCACTCACTTATAAGTGTTGCATCTCTGCGTCTACCGATAGAGATCACTCACTTATAAGTGTTGAATCTCTGCATCTACCGATAGAGATCACTCACTTATAAAGAGTGTCATGGGATCACTCCCCTTGCTCTGCAGTGATGGTCCAACAGTGGCCACAACTCAGATATCTTCTGAGGGTCTTCAAATGTATCTAGCTTTAGCTCAAGATTACTCTTGGCAGAGATGTGAACTGAATAATGGTGCTTCAATTCTAGGGAGCCTCATACGAATTTAAGAAATCAAGTACTACGTCTATCTTCCCAGACCGTCTATGCGGAGTTAGAATTTCGCTCGTTCTGATGAGCCTCCAACTCATTTAACTCAGTAAAATATTACTTTAATAGCTCTGTTATATGTATTTAAAATGACTGAGACATACTGGCATGGCCGTTCGTGCTGGCAATTATGTTGATCGTATTAGTGGAAATTCGTATCACTGCCCTTCAGCAGGCAGGTTATGTTGATGAAGATGGTATGACTGTCTAAGCTCACAACAAACAACAGCTCAACAAACACTGATGGGTGATGACTCAAGTCGGCGAGTGACTTCACACTGACAGCAATGACTACGAAAATTCAAAACGTTTATTTACAGTTTCCAAACATCTGTGGGATTGTGACTCGTCGCCCTCCTTTCATTCTAGGTCTACGTCGCCGTCTATCTGCACCTAAGTGCTGTCTCTAACTTGCCAAGGTTGGTCATAGCTGCAGAATCATTGTTGTCGATAACCGTTATTCTGTCCTTGAAAACTCTCCATATCTATAATTGCTACATTTCAATAGTGGACATTTCTTTTGCTACTCTGTCTTGTTCTCACTCTGATAGTAGATACTATTGTGGCGTATCTTGGAAGAAAGAGTGGCCTAAACCGCCAGGGGTGGAGATTTCCGCCTATGTCAATGTTCCCTACTGACACGTTGGTAACTGTCTATAAGCTGCCCTTTGGACTACACATGTTAACGCTGCTGCATACTTCACATACCTGTTAGACTTGTAGTCTTGAAACTTGATAACGAAATCTTGAACTGGCAACATTGTATGTCTTGACTTTATATACAAAAACGTGTCTAAAATTCTAGAATGGTGGCGTACGAGCGACTTGCTGGTTCGGCAAACAACTTGGGTATAATACTGTAACCACAGCACCAACCACCTTCAGTGGCTTGTTCGCCAGAATGAACCCTCAATTAGCGCTCGCCACTTCACAACTTTAATACTTGCAATTCTCTGCAACCTACGCCAAGCGCGTTTAAAATCTGACTGACTATATTATTGTCACCGATTTATTAATACAGTTTTCTTCGAAGTTTCTCGATTAACATCGCTCACTCACTACTACAAATGTATCGTGCAACTTGTTCCGTTTCCCTTGTTCAGACTCACTAAAATCCCGAAGTGACGTAATAATAATTTCTCTCCCTTTGCTAACTAAGTTAAAAACCCTGTCTCCCACTCTTTTCGTAGTACTTTTAATAGCGTATGCAAATTTATAAAACTATAACCAATTTATTAGCCAAATCCACGACCTTTTCTTAAGGCGCAACAATAACAGGGCAATCCACATAGGACGTCAGTAAACTCACGACGTATAAAGTCAATGAGTCTTGAAACAGCCGTTGACGTTTTTCTTCATTATTTATTGTGGACGCCACAGTGACAAAATGGTTACGCAAATGTGTAGGCACATCAAACAGTCATTATCACAGCAACATTCAATACAGCAATAAACGGTAGACAGCATTACAATGATGAGTCAGATGCATGTTATATTTCAAAGTGCTGTAAATGTAGTCAGGTGGAAAACTCCATCCTTTTCTATAACAGCCAGGAGATAACCAGATGTATGAGATCAGTTCACTCTCCTTAGTTTGACTTCAGCAAGACAGACACGTCTGCCGAAGTATAAATAATGTCCTCAAGAATATCCTCTAGATAATAAAGGTTTTCTAAACCTAGTTCATTTAACAAAGTAGCAAGTAATGGTCCTTGGTACATGCATCAACCGATGCAGTACAATGCAGCGACATGTGAGCTGGGAAAGAACATCTCGTGACGACGACTTTCGGAGACAGGCTATGAATCGAAATCGCTCACGACCCAAAAAACGATAGAGTTAATGAAAAAGTCAATTTACCTTGCTTTCATGAAATACACAGAAATATCACGCCTCCCGACATGTGGGAAAACACTAGAGGTATTATCTCGACTAAACGAAATATCCAAAGAGGACTACACATCCCTGACAGAACAAAAAAAAGCGGAGATCCCCTCTTCAACGAGGCATCTCTTTCGCCATTCCAAATCGCTCACTCCCACTAGTGGTGGGCGGAAACCGATCGACCAAACAACAAGACAAGTCATGCGCAGTCCAGCGCAAAAATGACCACAGCTCAAAAGTTAACTGCATTCGATACTAACGCGAGAAGACAAATGCTTACCGAGAAAAGTGACTATAGATTTCAAGCAGTTGTTGCCCTTGCGTTATAAAACAGATATTGAAATAAAACGATGTTGCGAGAATTTATCACGCAACATATCATCACCACCTCCTCCCGATAAAAAAAAATGTGGAACATATTTTTTTTTCCAATATCAAAGAGCAAGCGATAAGCGGCTCAAAACGCACGAATTATGCGCTGATAATTAACTAAATTGCCAAACAATAGGCTAATTATAGAGTGTCTGGTGAGGATATACCTCAACAGAAAAATAAATATGTCTCAAAAAATATTCACATCGGGGAGGTGTCACCAACACACATCACGTTAGCATGTAAACACAATATACGTATGCAAGTTACTATAATCATCATTAAACAGCATACTCTAATATTGTCTTTAAAAATGGATGTACAAATCTGATAGGAAAATTTAAATAGTACATTCTTTGACATGTAATGACATAAGTACATAGTAAAGTTAAACTACATGACGATCCAGGACATATGCTCTGGTATTCCGAGGGTAAGTACACAATCTAGAACTCGTAAGGTAAGTCCTCAGCTCAACAATGACATTCTGAGAAAGTACAAGCAATATAATGCTAATTAATAACTAATATGCTTCATAAGGTACAATACATTATTAATAATTGTGGCTGTTTAGTAAACTAACGGCCCTTATATTAACTACTCAGTCCTCCTCTATCATTTTAAAAAACGAACAGAAGAAGATGACAACAAAGCACGATAGTGTGTACATATAAAGTAAGTACAGATGTGCTAATCTATTGTAGAAATATAGGTGTGTTATGACTCTGTAATATATAGAAATATAGGACAGAAGTATTAGTTGGAGTCATGTGGGCATTGTTAAGGTATTTTATTGGCATGGTCTGCTAGAGGTTAACAGCATAAGATTAATAGGTGACTACGTTTAATATAATGTAAATAATTGTTAGTTAGTGTACGCGATACACACGATTGATTATGACGTGTATGCGTTGGTATGTCACGCACCGTGACTAGGTTACCACACCCTTTTCTTAGATGACCGTCAAACGGATAAGACGTGTCCTATAATCCTTCCAGTGGTAGGCATGATATTGCCGCACATATGTTATTGCAGTACGGACATGGGTCAGTCCGATATTCTTATGAAGAGAGGAATGTATCGAGGTTAGTAATTTTAACTAAAGTCAAGGAAGGATGAAATTATGGTCCACATTCGTTTTATATCGCCAGACGTCTAATCTCATTGTCGGCCGTTGGATGTCCCAACCGCGCGTACATATAGTTACGACGTTCTGACTATAGTGTTGCATATTATTGGACCAGGACTATAATGCATGGATAGCATTTATGATGTATGATTCAATTCTAATATATAATGTTTTCATAATCAACCTCCATGGACTGTCTACTGTTTGAAATGTATATTAAAAATTGTGTGGACTCGAGAAGAGACTTATCACGTTCATTGAAGTTACAAATTCAACAATTATGATACTGAGTTCAAACCTTGTGACAGACAGAAAGTATTAACTCACATTCGCGTAACTATTCCACCAATAGCACGATCAAGAATTAATGAATCAAATGACCAGAACTAAGAAGCTTATTGAATCAATGAGAACGGTGGCTTTCCACAACGACCACTGAAATAGAAGACGGGGCCGCAACAACAATAAAAGAAGTGAATCGTATAAAGCCCCGCAACAGAGTGGTTGCCATTGCTGGGGAACGAAGGAAGAAAGAAATTGTTCTTGTTTACATACTTTCACGGACTGTTTACGATTACAAGAAAACGTTCAAGTCACATGATTCCGAACATGACGTGGCTTGTGTAACTATGCAAAAATCAGTGACGTCACAATATTCCGTGTACAAGCCAACGATCGAAGGACGATGCCAGCTCACCTAATGTTTCATTCAAGAATACAACTTCTCAGTAGATCATAGGATTGAAAAGACATTATTTACCAACAAGGAGCAAACAGTCCTATCCTCTAGTCTAGGCCGTTGGTGAAGATCGCATCGGACGACGGGTTAAAAGATAAGTCTCAGTTCGTGACTGTTGTCATTCATAAGAAACATCGGTTGATAAGGGTGGATTTGAGCTGAAGTGGTAACTTGCCACCCTTATCGACACCTGGTATTAAAGTGTAAGATGTAGGTGTCTTCTCTGATTTAGGATGTTGCTGTGTATGTGGTAGTGGAACAGTTCACAGGGTTATCACACAGGCAACATGACGTGTAGAGTCATAGAAAGGGTAACTTCGTTGTATAAGTTTCTTCCATTTATTGCACGCCACAAAACAGTCATGATACTTATGACATCAACATAGTTAACGAGTTCAGCAAGATGATATGGCACATTGAAAACAATTTCTGTAGTCAGCAATGACAGCTGTTGTATATATGCGTCATAAGACATCACAGTTCAATAGATTCAGAAATTCATAAATCATAGAGTTCTAGTTCGTGAAGCTGTATAAATAATAATAATTTCTATAACTTCTGCAACAGTGTCAGCTACAGATCTTCAATGTTCATAAACAATAATAAATGCTCCCATTCTGATGCTAGCAGATCAGTTGTATACAATAAGTCCGTTCACTGTCTGCACGTGAATAGCATACATGGGCTACAGGTCAGCTCGACCTTTATAATGTTCCTAAGTCTAACCATCTGACTTGGACGTGATCTCTGATATAACGAATCCTGGAACACAGACAATAGTCTTGTTGGTCTAGAGCGACCCATATATATTTAACTAGTTCAGGTATACAGATACCGGTGACTTAATCCTAGTCAAAGTACCTCTCCATTTTGAATCACACAGGCGAGCAAATAGGCGACAAAATGACGAACCTCTAGATGATAGCATAAAGTTCGATACAAGAGGAATTACCTTATTTCGGAAAATCAACCATGAACATATGCCTCCAGGCAGGCGTGAATAATACTGGGAAATAGTCTAGTTAGCTAACTAACTCACAAAGACCATGTATTTCCCTCAGAAAATCACAAGACGCAGTTGCGTCTGCTCGCTTCTTAAACCATTTCTCAACTCCCGAACTGGGCGGAACACACAGAACGAACTCCCAGCTTTTGACATGCGCAGAACGACAATCTCTGAGTTGCCGTTCACAATAAGACGATTCTAAGAACATTCGAGATAAAAGTCTTACACAGTCGCGCCTTTTATGGTCATGAAAAGAAGCGTTAAGAAAGGTTTCAGACATCTACCATAGTTGACTGGTACTACCAAATAAGGAGATGTGGTCACGCTTCGTTCAAGAAATTATAGACCGAACGTGTCTCTATACAAGAGAAGGCAACTCCTAAAAAATTGTAGTCTCGATAACTCGGATTATGTCCCTTTGACCATAGAAAACATAATACACACTTCAGTCAAAAAAATGATCATACATATGAAAAAATGTTTATACAAACGAAAAATAATAATGATCCGTGCGTAACATTACCGCACCCTCCCTGGAAAAAAAAAATGAAACATTTTTTTTTTTTTAAATCCTGGAGCCGGAAAAAATCTAGGCTCCTAACGCACGTATGATGCGTGGATATATACCTAACAAATTAGCTCAACGCATGGAGCGACACTGAGATCATATCTCAGATCCTTAGAGAAAAAATTTATCTAAGTATACGCTGATATATTCCAGGAAGGTGCCACCAACACACGCCACAATGATGGCAACAACATAATGACAATCAAATTATTCTCATACCAATATATGAAATTAAATATATTATGTGTTATCATACAATGTGTTGCAAATAGCGGTGTAATTTACTAATATACCGCACTATATTATTACATTATATAAAGTAACAGTAATTAATAAGTAATACATGTGTTGATCTTCGGTGACATAAAACATTCAATAGAAGAAGATGTGGACATCATCCGCTCCCAATGTAGGACAGGACTTGATATCCTCAAAGTTCCACAATGGACATAAACTCGCAGACTTCAATGATGTGCTGCGAAAATATCAATAACACAAATCTTAAAGACAACTGGTAAATTTCTTAATACAATCCTGAAAATAATTTATTTAAATGTGGCCGAGTGATCTTTTGGCCCGTATATCACTAACTAAGCCTTCTTAGATAATTACATGGTACAATGTTATAAATTTCCCTCAAAAAAAAAAGTGAGACAAAATCTACTAACATGTCATTATAACATTGGACTGTATATCAGGAAATATATATATATATGACAGAAGAATCATGTGGAATCGTGTGGACATCTGGACAGAATGTCTGCCATTACATTATCCGAACCACGGATAGCTCGAACCGAGAAATGAAATGGTTGAAGAGCTATGGCATAACGAGTGGACCTCGAGCTCTTCAAGTTTTTGCTCTGAATAGCAGTAAGCGCTTTCTGGTCGGTTTCCACAATGAAATGTGCGCCTAGAAGAAATCTTTGTAACTTCAGAATAGACCATACCATAGCCAATAACTCACGGTCTAAAACCGAGTAATTCTTTTCTGCAGCGTTTAATTTCCTAGAGATATACATCACCGGATGCAAAGTATCAGAATACTCCTGCATTAGTGCTGCCCCAATCCCTGTTGACGAGGCGTCACTTCGAAGAACAAAAGTCTTCTCAATAGTAGGTAACTTAAGAATAGGTGGAGATGAAAATAGGGCTTTAACCTGGTCCAATGAGGATTGACATTCTTTAGACCAGCGGATCAGATTAGGCGACCCTTTCTTCAATAAAGTAGAAAGCGGTGCCATAATGGAGGACAGATTCGGAATGAATCGTCCGTAGAATTGAATCAAACCTAATAGACTCCTTACTTGTTTCTTCGTCTTAGGGACCGAAATGTTAAGTATTTTTGAAACATTGTGGTCCTCTGTCTTTAAAAGACCATGACCAACCCGATGACCTAGGAAAGAAATCTCGCTAAATCCTATAAAGGCTTTAGAGGGTTTTGCAGTCAAGTTATACTCGCGAAGAGTAGACAGTAATTCGTATAAACCCAAATAATGATCTTCCCAAGAATCACTGAATAGACAGATATCATCTAGGTATGCTATGACATCTGTACGATATGCGAGAATTCGCCGCATCATGCGTACGAATGTAGCAGGGGCGTTCATAAGACCAAAAGGCATGAAATTCCATTGGAATAAACCCCTAGGTGTAGAAAAAGCTGTAAAAGGTTTGGCACGTTCAGTTAGCGGGACTTGCCAATAACCTTTAGACAAATCTAGTTTGGTAAAGAATCTAGAATTAGAAAGTTTATTGAGTAGCTCTTCTAATGAAGGCATAGGTTCAGCATCGAACTTCGTAACTTGGTTCAATTTGCGATAATCTACGCAAATGCGAATGTTATTATCCTTCTTTCGAACAATAACCATAGACGAAGAGTATGCTGAAGTGGATGGTTCAATGATTTCCAAACGTATCATTTCATCCAATTCTTTTTCGACTTGAGACTGGAAATGGATAGGTATTGGATATGGTCTGACTCTGATAGGATTGTGATCAGTTAGCACAATGTCATGTTCTATGACATGTGTGTGTCCCGGGATGTCTGTAAGAACATCCTGAAATGTTTGCAACATCGAAGAAACTTGTCGATGTTCCTCAGCGGAAAGATTTGGAGAAACGGTCACGTTTTTCCAAGATTCCGTAGAATAAAGTGGGACCATAGAAAGAGGAAGATTGACATCAGAAAAAGTAGTTTCCTCATCCTGTATAACTGACAGAGATGAGTACTGACCATGAGTTGCTTGTGAATTGTCCGTAGCCTGGAAAATAGGCTGCAAATAGTCAGGTCTTTCATAAAATTCTGTGAGCATATTTATGTGGAAAGTTTTATGCTTTCCATCAATATCGACAACATAGTCGACATCAGAAATTTTGGAGAGACTATTGCATATGGACCTTTCCATGCAATTAGAAGTCTGTTCTCCCTTGAAGGAAGTAGAACGAGAGCTTTGTCACCTGGACAAAGTTGTCGTAGACATCTATTCTTATTTGCAAACTGCCTTGCCTTTTCTTTAGCAAATTCTGAAGACGAAGTTGCTAGTTTGCATGCCTCGATGATCTTTTGCCTAAGAGCAATGACGTACTCATAAGAAGATTGAGTCTCATCGCTAATATTATCGGCAGTGATTAGATCGTGAAGTAAAGACATAGGGCCGCGCGGTTGCGCGCCAAAGACAAGTTCAAAAGGGGAAAACCCCGTATGTTCATTGGGGACCTCTCTATACGCAAAGAGAGCCGCGGGTAAGACCCTGTCCCAATCCTGAGGATGATCCTCAGTTATTTTACCAAGTAAAGTTTTCAGAGTCCTATTTAAACGTTCGACCAACCCATTAGACATTGGGTGATAGATACTGCTGAGAGACCTTTTAATGTGTAGCATAGACATTACCTGTGACATAGTGTCTGATATAAGTTGAGTGCCATGGTCTGACAATATTTCTCCGGGAAAACCCAAGCGAGAAAATATCAGCCAAAGAGCGTCTGCGATATCAGCAGTTGAGATGCTCTTGAGAGGTATTGCCTCTGGCCAACGTGTGCACATATCGACACATGTAAGGATAAATTGATGTCCTCTAGCCGACTTAATTCTAAAAGGACCGATAATATCTATTGCCATTTTTTGAAAAGGGCGAATAGGAATGTCAGCAGCCTGGATAGGCGCAGCATGTCGTGGTCCTTTAGATTTGACCTCCTGACATACTTTGCAAGAGCGACAGTACATTCGTATGTCCTTGCTCACAAATGGCCAAAAGAAAGCCGCAAGAACCCTCGACTTTGTACGGGAAAAACCCATATGTCCAGCACATTGCGAGTCATGAGCATGTTGCAATATTTGCAATCTCATGCTCTTAGGCACAAGAATTTGTGAATGAGTGGACGTAGTCGAGTCTTGTACCATACGTACAAGTACGCCGTTCTTCATAGAAATCCAAGATTTCCTATTAGTGTTCTGATTAGGATCACCTTTTTTTTGCTAGAATGAAGAATTTTTGTAAAGAAGGATCTTCTTCTTGCAATTTGATAAATGAGTCACGTGTAATAGTCAAGTGACTATCTTGGTCATTTACTTCATCATTATTAGTTAATGAAGTTTGAGGTGGATCCAGAGCATGTGCTCTTGTGACCACCGCATTGGTAGCTTCAATGTTTTGCTCTTCCCAAACAGCAATCTGCTGTGGGGTACATTCCCTAACTCCGTGAATACGACCAATAATAAGGTCCGCAATAGGGTTTGGAAGTAGACACGCGTGGACCTCTCCCGTGAAGAAAGGAGTAGCAATGTGTATTATAGCAGTAGGATACTTTTCTAACGTGCCACCAAATGTGACACATTTGATGACTTTTCCTGTAGCACAGGATGGATCTACAAGAGATTGCCTAACGCCGACAGTAGTACATCCAGAATCAAACAACACTGAGACTGGATTACTATTTACTAGCCCCTTATGTAATATAAGAGAACCTCTCCCATTATGAGCAACATTAGCAGGAAGAGCGGGCAAAGGATGACCACAGCTTAGAGTACTAACGGTTTTCGGATCAAATAAAGTACTGCATTGGATACATTTATTTGCCCTACCAAAATCAAAAGATGAGCATCCGATAGCATTATGGTCTTTATCATTATTAACCTGTTTATCTGCTCCCTGAGATTCTTGTTGAACAGAGTTTGTCTGTTGATATCTTTTTCTCTTATGTTGCGATCTACCGCGACCATTATTGCCTCTGCAATTATCATTAAAGTCCCTACTGTAATTTTTATCCTGGTTTGAGTTCCAGTTTCCATAACTGTCATTACTATCTCTATGCTGTTGAGAACCTCTATTATCTTGGTATTGAGGTCTCTGCATAAAATATTTCCCTCTATACCGATTACCTTTGTGAAAATTTCTAAAGTTAACCGGAGTAGAATAACGTGTAGTATTAGGTTGTCTCCAGTTCTGGGAAGAAGAATCACCCTGGAATTGATCACTATGGTTCTGGGCATAATTACGATTACTCTTTTTATTGAAATTTTTTCTGGCTACCCTGAAATTTACGCATAAAATTTGGGCCATAAGGTGCTGCCGAAGCAACTGGCAGACCTTCTTTCACCTTAGAGTTACTAATGGTTATGTGCGGATGCGCAGTAACATACTGGCTACAGTATTCTTCCATTTCTTTTATGTTTTTAGGCTTACGCTCATGAAGAAAAGATAGAAAAGCTTCATTAACAGAAGACATAACCTTATCTCTAAGTAGTAAATCCATAAGAGCTTCAAATGTATTTTCTGTCTTAGACAACTCAACCCATCGTAAAAAAGTAAGACGGATGCCTGAGATGAATTCAGAGAATTCAACTCCAGTTTCTGGTAACATGGTTTTAAATTTAAGACGATATCCGTCCTCGTTAAGTTGGTACTTCTTTAACAATGCCGCCCTGACAACCTCATAGTTGTTTTTGTCAGGCACATCTACCATACTCAACAAAGTCAAAGCATCACCTCTAAGTATCTTGGACAGATGATACACATATAATGTTTTATCTATATTATGCACATTACATGCACTTTCAAATCTATCTAGATAAAATGTTATATCATCGATTGAGGGATTAAATGCTGGTAGATTAAGCTTGAAATCCTTAGCATTAGTCTTATTTGACACCTTATTTGCATCATTAGCATTACCAGTGTTCAATAACTTTAACTTCTCTAACTCTAAAGCTAAGACTTTTTCATCATGTTCCATTTTTGCTTTTCTCTCATCAGCCTCTCTTTGTAACCTTCTTTCTTCAGCCTCAGCCTGTAACTTTCTTTCTTCAGCCTGGGCCTGTAACTTTTTTTCTTCAGCCTCTATTTCAAGTCTCTTATTTTCAGCTTCTTTTTCAAGTCTCTTATTTTCAGCTTCTTTTTCAAGTCTCTTATTTTCAGCTTCTTTTTCAAGTCTCTTATTTTCAGCTTCAGCCTGAAGCCTCTTCTCCTGAAATTCTGCTTCTCTTTTTTGTTTTTTCCATTTCCATTTGAAATCTTTTTTCCTCCACCTGCATCTGCAGTTTCTTTTGTTCTATTTCAGCCTCTATTCTCTTTTGTTCAGTTTGTTCTTTCATTTTCTTTTCTTCCGACTTCAATGCCTTGGCATATTGAACAGTCGCAAATTCTTCTAATTTATCACCTGTCTTCCCAAGGGCTTTACCCTGCTCAATAAAGTACTCAAATGTAGACATGATGTCTAAAATGTGAGTACAGAACCTGAAATAATTAATTATCTTATTTCAATGTTAAATAGCAACAAGACTTAATAAAGTGCTTGTATAATCTCTATGTTGAACCCAATCTCTGTGGGAAACAGGAGTTGACACCAACTTGTATTATCAAATGTATAATAATATCACAAGTCACTTCTTAATCATCAGTGCACTACCCAAATCAGTGCATAACCATCAGTTATTTATCATAACTGCACTACAATAGTGCATAAGCAAAAAACACCAGTTAGTTATGATAAGTGCACTATAGACCAATAGTGCATGAGCATATATATTAACAATAGTGAAAGCTAACTATGCAAGAACTATGTAAACAATAACAAGACAATGTAAACAATAACAAAGGTCACCAACAATGTAAACAATAACAAAGATCAAAGTCAATGTAAACAACAACAAAGATCAGAGTCAATGTAAACAACAACAAAGATCAGAGTCAATGTAAACAATAACAAAGATCAGAGTCAATGTAAACAATCAACAAAGATCAAAGTCAATGTAAACAACAACAAAGATCAAACAATACGAAAACATTCGCATAAGTCAAATACACAAACAGCAAAACTAAAAAGAAATATGCGAAGATATGACTAACAAATGACGCTACAGTGTATACACAAAAATATACGTAAAGAACTGAATAATAGCAAAGGGGAGACCTACAAATACAAACAATCGAAATCGAAACTAAAAAACACAAAGAAAGAGAGAAAAGAAAAAAGAAAAAAAATATATATATACAAGAAACAAAAATAAAGCACAACTCGTCACAACTAAACAGATATAGCAACGATTGTCGCTAGCAAATTTCACTGTAGGAAATTCGCACAGTCCCTAACGAAAACGCTAACAGTAGAACCTCTGTGACGTGGTATCTTCTACTGCAAGACTCCGCCCAACCGAGAAAACCCGCTGAAATATAAACATATAAATATACAAATAACAAATAACATATAACATATAAACATGTATCATGAAAACAATAGGAGAAAGTGTGAAAGTACAGAAGGCTCAGTTAGAACATAAGGGCACAGTTCACAAACAAAACAGGCCACTTAACTTCTATAAATCCAGCGTCAGCACGGTGCAGAACAGGATGTAATCAGCATTCTGAGGATAATGATCCAACGTTGATTAACTTCTGCTCCCATAAACAGCCATGACGAAGGAAATGAGCTTCTAATACTGCAACAGTTGTTACGGCACTTGACCTTCTGAATCTTCTAAATTGATTTAACCGGCACTTGACCTTCTGAACCCGCAACAGTACCCCTGAGACCGGAACAGTTGTTACGGCACTTGTCCTTCTTTTCACCAGATCAGGAAATCCATTCGCTCGGTACTTGTCCTTCTAATTTTACATAAACTTCAATATTGCCGAGCAGCGCCGGGTAGTTTCAAAATCAGCAACTGTCAGAAAATCCGGATACTTTCAATAAAATTTCTTGTAAGGTGGTAGTTGATGCTGTAGTTGTATCTAGTATGATGATGATGTCTGGGTTTGCTGACCCCCTTGATAGCTGGAATCAGAGTGAACCAACCTATGGCCACCAAAAATGATATGGTGCGCCAAAATATCAGATGATAGAACCAGCTCTGGCCACCAAAAATGATAAGGGTGGATTTGAGCTGAAGTGGTAACTTGCCACCCTTATCGACACCTGGTATTAAAGTGTAAGATGTAGGTGTCTTCTCTGATTTAGGATGTTGCTGTGTATGTGGTAGTGGAACAGTTCACAGGGTTATCACACAGGCAACATGACGTGTAGAGTCATAGAAAGGGTAACTTCGTTGTATAAGTTTCTTCCATTTATTGCACGCCACAAAACAGTCATGATACTTATGACATCAACATAGTTAACGAGTTCAGCAAGATGATATGGCACATTGAAAACAATTTCTGTAGTCAGCAATGACAGCTGTTGTATATATGCGTCATAAGACATCACAGTTCAATAGATTCAGAAATTCATAAATCATAGAGTTCTAGTTCGTGAAGCTGTATAAATAATAATAATTTCTATAACTTCTGCAACAGTGTCAGCTACAGATCTTCAATGTTCATAAACAATAATAAATGCTCCCATTCTGATGCTAGCAGATCAGTTGTATACAATAAGTCCGTTCACTGTCTGCACGTGAATAGCATACATGGGCTACAGGTCAGCTCGACCTTTATAATGTTCCTAAGTCTAACCATCTGACTTGGACGTGATCTCTGATATAACGAATCCTGGAACACAGACAATAGTCTTGTTGGTCTAGAGCGACCCATATATATTTAACTAGTTCAGGTATACAGATACCGGTGACTTAATCCTAGTCAAAGTACCTCTCCATTTTGAATCACACAGGCGAGCAAATAGGCGACAAAATGACGAACCTCTAGATGATAGCATAAAGTTCGATACAAGAGGAATTACCTTATTTCGGAAAATCAACCATGAACATATGCCTCCAGGCAGGCGTGAATAATACTGGGAAATAGTCTAGTTAGCTAACTAACTCACAAAGACCATGTATTTCCCTCAGAAAATCACAAGACGCAGTTGCGTCTGCTCGCTTCTTAAACCATTTCTCAACTCCCGAACTGGGCGGAACACACAGAACGAACTCCCAGCTTTTGACATGCGCAGAACGACAATCTCTGAGTTGCCGTTCACAATAAGACGATTCTAAGAACATTCGAGATAAAAGTCTTACACAGTCGCGCCTTTTATGGTCATGAAAAGAAGCGTTAAGAAAGGTTTCAGACATCTACCATAGTTGACTGGTACTACCAAATAAGGAGATGTGGTCACGCTTCGTTCAAGAAATTATAGACCGAACGTGTCTCTATACAAGAGAAGGCAACTCCTAAAAAATTGTAGTCTCGATAACTCGGATTATGTCCCTTTGACCATAGAAAACATAATACACACTTCAGTCAAAAAAATGATCATACATATGAAAAAATGTTTATACAAACGAAAAATAATAATGATCCGTGCGTAACAACGGTCTTTAGGGTAGTGAATTAAATCGCATTTCGCGGAGAACGCGTCGATGACATTTCCGGGGCTTGTTTCGTTCGGGACTGCATTTAATTCACAGTATATGTTAGATGTCTAGTTTGGTGAAATAATCGGTGTATTTTATCGTATTCAGTTTAAATTCTATTTAGTTTGGTAACAATGTTAGTAATCTATCTTGTTCTTTCTGATCTTGCTATTATTCAGTTCATTTTTTTTTGTATAACCGTCAATGAGTCCATGTTTGCGTCATTAATTTTTGTGTACGCAGATTTAACTCTATATTCAGTTAACCTTCACCCTACTCTATATTTCCGGTTTGCAGATTTGGTTTCATAATATCAATTTTTATTGTAGAAACGTCTTGTTTCGTGATAATATGGTTTGTTTATCCTTGGTTTACCCATCGTATCGTATGTCCTCATTTCATCTGTTCATGATTTAACACTAATAATATAATTTCTTGCTTAATAAGAGTGTATATGAATATAATTAAAATTTAATGACTTTTAAGGAGAATTAGGGACTTTGCACCAATTTGCAGTGGTAGTCCAAGAAATGGGCGATGCACTTTATAGCTCATGATTAAGGCATAATATAATAATAATATATATATTTATAAAATAATTTGACTTTTTAGTCTGTCCTGCATATAAAGGACATAGTGTATATTATTTGGTACATTTTTTTCCATTACTAAATGATTTACTTAGCACATATCACTGACTGAATGATATAATACTTGAGGAATAATACTATTTATTATTAGGTGCATGATAGTAATTCAGCACCCGAAATAGATAAATATCATAACTATTTATGATATATTAACGAGTATATATGTAATATTTTCCCAACATAGTATGTCTATGTATGGAATCTACAAATAATAGTTAGATAATATTACAATTAATTAAATTGAACATTCCCAGATTAAGTTCAATAATATTATGATTGTTTATATCGACTATTCATAAATTGAATAAGTATAATAATTACTTAAAATTTATTGGTGATTATTACATAACCATTACGTACAATATTAACGTCAAGATGCTTAACTTAGACTATTTTATTAAAAATGGTAAAGATTTTGGGAAAAAAGGAGAACTTCTCGAGGCTTATGCATTGGCTGAATTTGCAAAATATAAGGCAGAAGAGGAGGAAAAGAAAGCCATTGCTAAAGCAGAGATGGAAGAACTTGAAAGAAAACAGGCGGAAAAGAAAGCCATTGCTAAAGCAGAGATGGAAGAACTTGAAAGAAAACAGGCGGAAAAGAAGGCAGAATTAAGACAAGAAGAAGAAAGAAAGATAGCAAGAGATGAAATCCTACGGATTGAAGAAGAGAATAAATTGAAACGACAAGAAATCATACTGCAGCAAGAAATGGAATTGCAACGACTTAAATTAGAAACAGCAAAACTTAATTCACAGGGCGCTGCAGCAACCCAAAATGATACTGCTCAATCTGGATCTTCATCCACACGACTTAAAGGTAATTATTACTTTAAGCTGCCTCCATTCAAGTTACACGTAGATGACCTTTCATCGTGGCTCGCGCGCTTTGAGGACATATGTAAGGTGAATAACCTTGACAAAGCGGCATGGGCACTGAAACTTAAGGAATTTCTAGATGGCGAACCTGCAAGTGCAGCACAAAATATAGATCCAACACTATCAACAGACTATGAGGCCATTAAGACGTTGTTACTACGTCGTTTCCACTTGAACGAAGAGGCATGTAGATTGCGTTTTAAAAGTTTGTTGCCAGATAACAATAGAGATTTCACAGGTTTTATTGCTAACATACGCAATACTTTTAACAGATGGGTTGAACTGGCAGGTGTCAACAAATCCTACGACAAGTTAGTCGATTTGTTATTGAGGGATAAAGTATTATCGTCTGTCAGCCCACCATTCTTTGCTTATCTGCAAGAAAGAAAACCAGAATCTATTGATGAGTTAGAAAAAATTTCCTTAAATTACTGCACAGCTCATCCGAATGCTAATATTTCTGGCACATTGATAAGAGAACCACTTCCTGTAGCCTCCAATATGGCATATCATAATCATAACAAACCTAGAACACACAGTGTAGACAGGGGTAGGTTCAAAGGAAACTATGACATTAATTTTCATAAGGGACAGAATAACTTTAACAATAACTTTAATAGAGGACGACAACAAACCAGAAACTATTCACCTCAGTCAAGAAATAACAGTAATCCACGTAACTCAAGTTATAATCGATCATATAACTATAATAATGATTACAAGTGGAACAATAGCGATAATTATAACTCGAGACATCGAGATAACAGTTACAATAGAGGACAACGGGATAATTCATCTAATTATTCTCGTCATCGTTCTCATTCTCGTAGATCGACAACTTATAACCATAATACAGGGGCAGCTGTTACTACTGCTACAACCCCTAGGGTTCAGAGTTCAACTACTGATAACAAAATACAGTCATCGTCTACTTGTTTTGCAATGAATTATAACGTGGCAAATAGTTGCCCAACATGTAATCTTATATTTCAGAAAGCAAAAGAGACAGTTCTGAACTGCGGTCATATTCTACCAGAAGTCAGTCTAGCAGTCAATGACGGAACAGGATCACTGATCTTCAACAGAGGAAAAGTTAATGGATCCATCGTCTCAGTCTTAAGAGATTCGGGATCGACCACGATCGGAATCCGTCAGACACTTGTTCATCCAAATTGTGCAACTGGAGAACATGTCAGGTGCATGACTTTTGGGGGAACCATAGAATATTATCCAACAGCTATTATTTACATTGACACACCTTTCTTCACAGGCAATGTTAAAGCATGCATGTTAAGAAACCCAATTGCCGACCTTATGGTGGGATGCATACACGGGAGTAAAGATTGCACACCAGATGAGATTATTCAATGGGAAAAAAATAATCTATACATCGGAAATGCAGCAATAACCAGAGCACATACAAAACAATTAGAGACTATAGACACGGAAAACAAGGAAACAAATGATCATGAAAATATCGAGATTCATTCTGCTATTGACCGAGTATCATTTGCTGCAAAACAGAGGGAAGACAGGTCACTAACAAAATTTTTTACGCTGGTCAACAAAGATGACAATCTTTCTAGGAACATAAATTATAGTCAGTGGTTTAGTATTAAAAATGACATTTTATTAAGATGTTTTATGGATAAAACTCAGATAAGACAACAAGTCATGGTACCTTTTGCTTTTAGGCGGTACATACTTCAACATGCACATGATTCTAAGTGTGCAGGTCACATGGGTTATACTCGTACACGTTCACGAGTATTATCTTCTTTTTTTTGGCCGGGAGTATCACGAGATATTTCACAGTACGTACGCTCCTGTACGATATGCCAAGAAGTGAAAGCACGGGGAGCCTTTCACACGGCGCCTATTCAGGCTTGTGATATATCGGTGAGACCTTTCGACAAAATGGCCATTGATATCATTGGCCCACTTTTACCATCAGCCAGAGGACATAGGTTTATTCTCACTTGCATCGATTTATGCACACGATGGCCAGAAGCCATCCCATTAAAAACAACCACCACAACAGATGTAGCTGATGCACTACACTTGATCTTTTCTAGAGTAGGTTTTCCTAGAAAACTTTTGTCAGATCATGGTTCTCAATTTATATCTGAGACTATGACGGAGGTAATGAAGACTTGGCAAATAGATAGAAACCTCAGCAGCATTTATCACCCAATGAGTAATGGTGCTGTAGAAAGACTTAACCGTACACTCAAACAAATGCTACATAAAGTTACAGTTAACCATCCACAGGACTGGGACAGAGTGCTACCAGCGGTGTTATTCGCTTATCGAGAGGTGCCAAATGAACAAACTGGCTTCTCTCCGTTTCATTTAGTCTTTGGCGCTCCTCCAAGAGGTCCTATGGGACTGATAAAAGATTTATTAATCGATTCTGAGATGACTCAGGACACTCAGTCATCCTATGAATATGTAATTAATCTCCGGAATAACATTATTGATGCCTGTCAAATGGCAACAGCTTCATCTGAGGCTGCGAAAGAGAAAGCTAGAACTTTCCAAAACAGTAATAGACGATTACGTCAATTATTTCCAGGAGATCAAGCTTATGTGTTATTGCCACATAACAATAATAGACTACTAATCTCGTGGAATGGTCCTTACCAGGTTATCAATAAGATTTCTGATGTTGATTATGTCCTGGACATTAAGGGACATCACAAAATATTTCACATAAATATGCTCAAGCAATTTCATACTCGACCTGAACATCTACAAGCTATTTTTCATGAATTAGATGACACTTTCAGACCTACATGTCACTATTCTAATTTATCCGTTATCCAGGAAGAAGAATCTTCTTTTCCTGAGGTACAGTTAGCTTTACCTGTACCTGTAGTACAATCTAGCGAATCTTGGCGGGACGTAACCATCTCTTCGTCGGTTACACCGCAACAGCATCAAAAGATTGCTGATCTGCTACAATCTTATCCAGATGTGTTGACCGATGTTCCAGGTCGCACATCAGTCATTAATCATGACATCACTCTTAACGAGGATACTCCAATTCGGGTACATCCTTATTCTGTTCCTATACACTTTCTTACTAAAACTACTAAGGAACTTGAACAGATGTTATCTTTAGGAATTATCGAAACTAGTAATTCCCCATTTTCTTCTCCATTAGTTATTGTCCGAAAGAAGGACAATAACATTAGACTATGCGTCGACTATAGAAAATTAAATGCACAAACGATAGTTGATAGCGAACCACATCCACTTCTCGATGACTTACTGCCACGTCTATCGACAGCAACTATATTTACTAAGATAGACTTAACTAAAGGTTATTGGCAGATACCACTAACCGAAAAAGCAAAATACTACACAGCGTTTTCAACTCCGCTAGGTCTATACCAGTGGAACGTGATGCCTTTTGGGCTGGTTAACGCTCCAGCTACCTTTGTTCGCATGATGCGACACATTTTTTCAGGTAGACCAGACATTATTACATATATAGATGACATATGCTTGTTTAGTTCATCTTTTGAGGAACATTTTTTGGGTCTTGGATACGTTTTTGATACCTTGAGAAGGTACAAGTTAACTGCTAAACCTACAAAATTACAGGTAGCATTTCATGAGATCACTTTTTTGGGTCACATTATTGGAGCTGGATATATCCGAACATTACCCAGTACAGTTTCAAAAATTTTAAACATTTCCGTTCCTCAAACGAAGAAACAAGTGAGAAGCTTGTTAGGTCTAGTCCAATATTACAGTAGATTCGTACCTAACTTGTCATCCATCACTGCTGTATTGTCCTCATTACTAAAGAAGAACATGCCAGTGAAAGTGACATGGACTGACGAATGTGACAGAATTTTTCGGCAAATAATTTCTATATTTTCAAATCCACCTATTTTGAGATTAATTGATGCTTCTAAAAAGTTCATTCTTCGTACAGATGCGAGTAACTACGGAATTGGCGCATGTTTGCTCCAATACCATGACGACATCCTCCATCCAAACTTGTACGTGTCACGAAAACTGAAACCACCAGAAGTGAAGTACTCTACGGTTGATCGCGAACTCTTAGCCGTCGTGTGGGCGATAACCAAACTAGAAAAATTCCTACTGGGAGCCCCTTTTGTAGTACAAACCGATCAAAGGGCCGTAGCATCACTACAACGAGCAAATCACAAGAGTCCAAAATTGACCAGATTTGCTATACTCCTCCAACCCTTCGAGTTTTCAATCGAGTACATCACAGGATCCGACAACATCTTGGCAGATACATTATCTCGAAATCCTAATGATGTCGATTCCTAATTTACGTTGTTTGTCGCAAAGACAATACTATGTACAGAGAAACTTAATCAAAGAACATAGCACCATCGTTGCTTTTTGACACATGAATGAACCATTTACTCAGCTGCTTTCTATAGGCAAATTATACGCAAAGTGACTGCAATCAATTGACACTATATTCGTCTTTACACCGGGACTTTCCTGGTTTACATTTGTCACAACATTGTTTCAAAACACTTCGGAGAAAATAAATGACATTCCAGTCGAACTAATTCGTTATATAACGTGATTCAGAATACTTGAACATTTTGTCTAATGGAAATTCAAGGATCAAGACTACGAATGGATCTTCATATCCAATGTTAATTACTTTAATTTATTCTTTAAAACTAATCCACATTAAAATGACAAGTGAGTTGAATTTTAAAAAAATGAATGAAACTTAAAAAAATGAAAGAAAGAAAAGAAAACTCACATAATTCTTTGATTATATTCTTAGAATTACATGATTATATTGCATACTATTGTTTAAATTAGTTAGAAAGGTATTAATAACTTAATACTACACTTACTTGATGTTCAACACACATAACTTAGTTAAATTTATACATCATTTTTTTTTCTTTCTCTAATTTATTCTTTATTCGTTATTATGTCTTTCTTTAACAGATCCTCTCATTTTTCTTACATTAGATTTTCAACAACTTATTCTTATTCCATACCTAGTATAGTTATTTAGTTTAATTTTAACACTTTAAATTAGTCTGACATGACATTTTATCACGACATATTTTAAGTTAATTAATTAAATAATTAATTAGAGATCGACATTACCATTCTCTTTTAGTTCTTATTACCATTTATATTTATTTATGATATAAATAATGAATATATTACATGACTATTGGTTAGTCGACATGACCACGACATTGGTTCTAGACAGAACGTCGTAGGCCATATGCCGCAATCTCGTTAAATTTTTTTTTTTGATATTGTTAACATATTGGTATTTTTTCAGATGGGTTTTTTGTTAAAAAAAATCTATCTAATAGATTTTTTTTTTTCCCCCAGTGGACAGGGAATTGTTAAGGTATTTTATTGGCATGGTCTGCTAGAGGTTAACAGCATAAGATTAATAGGTGACTACGTTTAATATAATGTAAATAATTGTTAGTTAGTGTACGCGATACACACGATTGATTATGACGTGTATGCGTTGGTATGTCACGCACCGTGACTAGGTTACCACACCCTTTTCTTAGATGACCGTCAAACGGATAAGACGTGTCCTATAATCCTTCCAGTGGTAGGCATGATATTGCCGCACATATGTTATTGCAGTACGGACATGGGTCAGTCCGATATTCTTATGAAGAGAGGAATGTATCGAGGTTAGTAATTTTAACTAAAGTCAAGGAAGGATGAAATTATGGTCCACATTCGTTTTATATCGCCAGACGTCTAATCTCATTGTCGGCCGTTGGATGTCCCAACCGCGCGTACATATAGTTACGACGTTCTGACTATAGTGTTGCATATTATTGGACCAGGACTATAATGCATGGATAGCATTTATGATGTATGATTCAATTCTAATATATAATGTTTTCATAATCAACCTCCATGGACTGTCTACTGTTTGAAATGTATATTAAAAATTGTGTGGACTCGAGAAGAGACTTATCACGTTCATTGAAGTTACAAATTCAACAATTATGATACTGAGTTCAAACCTTGTGACAGACAGAAAGTATTAACTCACATTCGCGTAACTATTCCAACAATAGCACGATCAAGAATTAATGAATCAAATGACCAGAACTAAGAAGCTTATTGAATCAATGAGAACGGTGGCTTTCCACAACGACCACTGAAATAGAAGACGGGGCCGCAACAACAATAAAAGAAGTGAATCAGGATGCAGAGTATTTGCATATTCTTGCATCAGTGCTGCTCCAATCCCAGTGGATGAAGCATCACTCCGAAGAACAAAAGTCCTATCAAGAGTAGGTAATCTTAAGATGGGAGGAGAAGAAAATATATTCTTGATTTGGTCTAGTGAAGATTGGCATTCTTCAGACCAACGGACCAGATTTAGGCGAACCTTTCTTCAACAATGTTGAGAGAGGTGCCATGATCGAAGATAAATTTGGAATAAATCTCCCATAAAATTGAATTAAACCTAAGAGACTCCTAACTTGTTTCTTCGTTTTAGGAACAGAGATGTTCAGTATTTTGGAAGTATTGTGGTCTTCTGTCTTCAAGAGACCATGACCAACACGATGACCCAGGAAAGAGATTTCACCAAAACCAACAAAAGCTTTAGAAGGTTTTGCTGTCAAATTATTCTCACGTAGAGTGGACAGTAAGTCATATAACCCTAAATAGTGATCTTCCCAGGTATCACTGAAGAGACAGATGTCATCTAAGTATGCGATGACATCCGAACGATGTGACAGAATTCGACGCATCATGCGAACGAAAGTGGCAGGGGCGTTCATGAGACCAAAAGGCATAACATTCCATTGAAATAGACCCCTAGGTGTAGAAAAAGCAGTAAGAGGTTTGGCATGCTCTGCTAAAGGCACTTGCCAATAACCTTTAGACAAGTCAAGTTTAGTGAAGAATCTAGAATTAGAAAGTCTAATCAGTAGATCTTCTAACAAAGGCATCGGTTCAGCGTCGAACTTTGTGACCTGATTCAATTTGCGATAATCAACGCAAATTCGTATGTTCTTATCCTTCTTCCGGACAATAACCATGGAAGAAGAATATGGTGAAGTCGATGGTTCAATTATATTTAATTGAATCATTTCATCCAATTCCTTTTCCACTTGCGACTGAAAGTGTATAGGAATAGGATACGGCCTAACCCTAATTGGATTATTGTCGGTAAGAATTATGTCATGTTCTATGACATCTGTGTGTCCAGGAATGTCAGTGAGAACATCCTGAAATGTTTGTAACATCGACGAGACTTGTCGATGTTCGTCACCAGAAAGATTAGGAGAAACAGAAACGTTTTTCCAAGATTCCGTGGAATGTAATGGAACCACTGGAAGGGGAAGGTTGACATCAGAGAAGGTAGCTTCCTCATCCTGAATGACAGACAGGGATGAATAATGACCGTGAGGTGCAGGAGCATCATCCGTTGCCTGGAAAATAGGCAGCAAATAGTCCGGACGTTCGTGAAATTCCGAAAGCATGTTTATGTGGAAAGTTTTATGCTTTCCATCAATATCGACCACATAGTCAACATCGGAAATCCGAGAGACTATTGCATACGGACCTTTCCATGCAATAAGAAGTCTATTTTCCCTACTGGGGAGTAGGACGAATGCTTTGTCACCTGGACAAAGTTGTCGTAGACATCTATTCTTGTTAGCAAAACTGCCTTGCCTTCTCTTTAGCAATTTCTGATGAAGCAGTTGCTAGCTTACATGCCTCAATGATCTTTTGTCTAAGAGCAATGACATACTCATATGAGGATTGAGTTTCATCGCTAATATCATCGGCAGTGATGAGATCGTGTAATAAAGACATAGGGCCGCGTGGGACGCGCGCCAAAGACAAGTTCGAAGGGAGAAAATCCTGTGTGTTCATTAGGGACTTCTCTATAGGCAAAGAGAGCCGCGGGTAAAACCCTGTCCCAATCTTGAGGATGATCTTCAGTTATCTTACCAAGCAAAGTCTTGAGCGTTCTATTCAGAACGCTCAACTAACCCATTAGACATAGGATGGTAGATACTACTGAGAGATCGTTCAATATGTAAGGTAGACATTACCTGTGACATAGTGTCAGATATGAGTTGAGTGCCATGGTCTGACAATATTTCTCTGGGGAACCCCAAGCGAGAAAATATCAACCAAAGAGCATCTGCGATATCTGTAGTAGATATGCTCTTAAGAGGAATAGCCTCTGGCCAACGTGTGCACATATCGACACATGTAAGGATAAACTGATGTCCTCTGGCCGACTTGACCTTAAAAGGGCCAATAATATCTATGGCCATTTTCTGAAACGGCCGAATAGGAATGTCAGCAGCCTGGATAGGCGCAGCATGTCGTGGTCCTCTAGATTTGACCTCCTGACATACCTTGCATGATCGGCAGTAAATACGAATGTCCTTATTGACAAAAGGCCAAAAGAAAGCCGCAAGGACTCTCGACTTCGTACGGGCAAAACCCATATGTCCAGCACATTGCGAGTCATGAGCATGTTGTAATATTTGGACTCTCATGCTCTTGGGAACAAGAATTTGCGAATGTGCCGACGTAGTCGAATCTTGTACCATACGTACAAGTACGCCGTTTCTCATTGCAATCCAAGATTTTCTATTTGTATCCTGATTCGGATCACCTTTCTTCGCAAGAACGAAGAATTTTTTTTAAAGAAGGATCTTCTTCTTGCAATTTTATGAAAGAGTCACGAGTAATTACTAAGTGACTATCTTGGCTATCAACTTCATTATCACTATTCAGTGAAGTTTCGGGTGTTTGTAGAGCTTGTGCTCTTGTAACTACTGCATTTGTAGCTTGCATGTTATTATCTTCCCAAGCAGCAATCTGCTGTGGGGTACACTCCCTAACTCCGTGAATACGACCAATAATAAGGTCCGCAATAGGATTAGGTAAGAGACAAGCATGCACATCTCCAGTAAAGAAAGGAGTGGCAATGCGAATTACAGCAGTAGGATATTTTTCTAGAGTGCCGCCAAATGTGACACATTTAATAACCCTTCCTGTAGCACAAGATGGATCTACAAGCGATTGTCTAACACCAATAGTGGTGCATCCGGAATCGAAAAGTAGTGAGACCGGAGTATCATTAACAAGACCCTTATGTAGAATTAAAGAACCCCTCCCGTCATGCGCAACAGCAGCAGGAAGAGCGGGAAGTGGGTGACCACAACTCAAAGTAGTTATGGTACCCGGTTCGAATAAAGTACTGCATTGGGGGCATTTGTTTGCTCTCTCAAAGTCAAAAGCAGAACTAGTGACAGCGTCAAAGTTTTTACTATCAACAACATGATTACAGGCTCCCTCAGTTTCCTGTTGTACAGCATTAGCCTGCTGATATCTCTTTTTTTTTGTGTTGAGATCTACCCCGACTATTATTACCTCTGAAGTTATCAGAGTTATTATTATCTCTGCAGTTATTATTGTCTCTATTGTAATTGTTATACTGGTTCGAATTCCAGTTTCCACGATTACTATCATGTTCACATTGATGCGAACATCTATTTGTTTGGTTCTGAGGTCTTCGGCAGGAATAACCTCTATTACCATATCCTCTTTTGAAATGCTTATAATTATTAGGGTGATAGTAACGAGTACTATCAGGTTGTCTCCAATTCTTCGAAGAAGAATCACCATGAAATTGGTTTCCATGATTTTGACAGAAATTACCGCTGCCCTTTCTATCAAAATTTTGTTGGGATCTACGAGCAAAGTTTTGACCATACGGAGCTGCCGAAGCAACTGGTAAACCTTCTTTCACCTTAGAGTTACCCATGGTTATGTGTGGGTGCGCAGTTACGTATTGGCAACAGAAATCTTCCATTTCTTTTATTGTTTTAGGTTTACGTTCATGAAGGAAAGCAAGGAAAGACTCATTGACAGACGACATGACTTTGTCTCTAAGTATTAAGTCCATAAGTCCTTCATAAGTTTTTTCCGTCTTAGATAGTTCAACCCATCGTGAGAAAGTAATGCGTATTCTTGCAATAAACTCGGAGAATTCAACTCCATTTTCAGGTAACATGTTTTTAAATTGTAGACGATAGCCGTCTTCGTTAAGCTGATATTTCTTTAACAAAGCGGCCCTGACAACCTCATAATTGCTCTTGTCAGGTTCATCCACCATATTTAATATACTTAGAGCTTTACCTGTCAGTATCCCTGATAACTGATAAACATATTTTGCTTTGTCTATGTTATGAGCTGTACATGCTTGTTCAAATCTGTCCAGATAGAACATTATGTCATCACTGGAAGGACTAAATGTTGGTAACTTAATCTTAAAAGTATCATTATTAGCCTTCCCAGAAGATGAACCCTTGTTTGAATCATTACCATTACTCATGCTCGTCAATTTCAATTTCTCCAACTCTAAAGCTAAGAGTTTTTCTTCATGTTCCATTTTTGCTTTCCTCTCATCAGACTCTCTTTGTAACTTCCTTTCTTCAGCTTGAGCCTGCATTTGAAGTCTTTCATTTTCAGCTTCTTTTTCAAGTCTTTTATTTTCAGCTTCTTTTTCAAGTCTTTTATTTTCAGCTTCTTTTTCAAGTCTTTTATTCTCAGCTTCTTTTTCAAGTCTTTTATTCTCAGCCTCTAGCTGTAGCTTTCTTTCCTCAGCTTCTGATTCCCTTTTTTGTTTTTCTATTCCCATTTGGAATCTCTTTTCATCCACCTGCATCTGCAGTTTCTTTTGTTCAGCTTCCATATGCAGTTTCTTTTGTTCAGCTTCCATTGCTTTATCATATCGAGCAGTTGCAAATTCTTCTAACTTATCACCAGTCTTCCCAAGCAATTTACCCTGCTCAATAAAGTGCTCAAATGTAGACATGTTGTCTAACATATGAGTCCAAAACCTGAAATAATTAACTAATTTATTTCAAACCTAAGTGTAACAAGTCTTAATTAAGCACTTGTATATTCACATCACATTATATTATCCCAGTCTCTGTGGGAAACAAGTCTCCAATCAAAGAACTTGTATATGAAATATCAGCACTCAAATCTTGATCATAAGTGCACTTCTCATTCAATAGTGCACGACACTATTCATCATTCATTTATCATCAGTATAGTAGTAACAGTGCATTAGCATAGCCCATTAACTAATTACTATAACTGTAAACAATGACTATGTAAACACATGCAGAATGTAAACATTGAAAATGTAAACAATACAAACAATGTAAACAATAACAATGTAAACAATAACAAAGATCAGCAACAATACAAAAACATTCGCAGAAATCAACTAAAAATAAAGCAGAAATTAATGAAATATAACAAAAAATGTGACGATATCTGCGATAGAATTAAACAAAATACATGACACCACAGTGTATAAACAAAAATGTTGTATGAAACTAAATTATAGACAAGAGTAGGCTAACAAATACAAACAAATCACAACAAAACTAAAGAATGCGAAATAATAACGAAAACAATATTAAAACATGTCATCACAGCTAACATAAATAGCAACAGAAGTCGCTTAGCAAATTCCAGTATCGGAAATTTGCAAACCCTACAGAAAACGCTCACAATAGACGACCTCTATGACGTGGCATAATCTAACGGAGACGCCACCCAACCGAGAACCCGCTGAAATATAAACATATAAATATACAAATAACATATAGACATATAATATATAGAATGAGATGATACACAGAAGACTCAGCAGAAGTATAAGGGCACAGTTTACATACAAACAGGCCACTTAACTTAAAGGCTTCCAATCGTAGAACAGCAGAAAAACGGATGTCAATCAACGTCCTAAAGAGCGAAGCTCCAACGATGATGGCACATCTGAACTGCTTCCACTGCTAACACGATGGTACAAGAGCTTCTGAAATACTGTGTGTTGAGTTGTTTCGGCACTTGACCTTCTAATCCAAAAGTAAGTTGATGGAAATCGGTACTTGGCCTTCTTCAGAAAAGAACCCGTTTCAACCGGCACTTGACCTTCTCAAAAAACGACAGCACTGGAACCTTGACAGCAGCAACTTGCTTGACTTGCGTAAAAGATAACAGCAGTCCGAGTTATCCGGCAACATGTAACAACGCCGGGTACTGTCAAATTCTTGTTTCCGTCAAAAAGTTGAAATTTTGACTTTTACCGGGCAACGCCGAGTACTTTGAAAATTTTGAAGATGTTGACTGTATTGAAGAATGTTAATTTCTTGAAGGATGCTGATGAATTCTTGTTGAAAATGAAGTGGGTAAGGGACCCCGTGTTTGCTGGTACCAGAATCAAACCAGCTTATGGCCACCAAATGATGCGTGATGCCATATGATGATGGATGGCATCCGCATGTCTGGTTTTTGTGTAGTGTGTAGATGTGTTCAGTCAAAACAATGTTCATGCAACAATAACAGGGCAATCCACATAGGACGTCAGTAAACTCACGACGTATAAAGTCAATGAGTCTTGAAACAGCCGTTGACGTTTTTCTTCATTATTTATTGTGGACGCCACAGTGACAAAATGGTTACGCAAATGTGTAGGCACATCAAACAGTCATTATCACAGCAACATTCAATACAGCAATAAACGGTAGACAGCATTACAATGATGAGTCAGATGCATGTTATATTTCAAAGTGCTGTAAATGTAGTCAGGTGGAAAACTCCATCCTTTTCTATAACAGCCAGGAGATAACCAGATGTATGAGATCAGTTCACTCTCCTTAGTTTGACTTCAGCAAGACAGACACGTCTGCCGAAGTATAAATAATGTCCTCAAGAATATCCTCTAGATAATAAAGGTTTTCTAAACCTAGTTCATTTAACAAAGTAGCAAGTAATGGTCCTTGGTACATGCATCAACCGATGCAGTACAATGCAGCGACATGTGAGCTGGGAAAGAACATCTCGTGACGACGACTTTCGGAGACAGGCTATGAATCGAAATCGCTCACGACCCAAAAACGATAGAGTTAATGAAAAAGTCAATTTACCTTGCTTTCATGAAATACACAGAAATATCACGCCTCCCGACATGTGGGAAAACACTAGAGGTATTATCTCGACTAAACGAAATATCCAAAGAGGACTACACATCCCTGACAGAACAAAAAAAAGCGGAGATCCCCTCTTCAACGAGGCATCTCTTTCGCCATTCCAAATCGCTCACTCCCACTAGTGGTGGGCGGAAACCGATCGACCAAACAACAAGACAAGTCATGCGCAGTCCAGCGCAAAAATGACCACAGCTCAAAAGTTAACTGCATTCGATACTAACGCGAGAAGACAAATGCTTACCGAGAAAAGTGACTATAGATTTCAAGCAGTTGTTGCCCTTGCGTTATAAAACAGATATTGAAATAAAACGATGTTGCGAGAATTTATCACGCAACAGCGCGCCACCAAAGATTTATCTCCCTTAGTCCTAAAATAACCCCTTTAAATCTTATCTCCCATATAGTCAAAACTATTAGTGCTTTACTACTGTACGCACATTTTCTAAACCAGATTTTCCTACTCGACCGTATATCTTTATTTAGACCTCAACCTCATTATTACCCTGGTGCAGTTAGCTCAAAATGACTAAATCAACTATAAATTTGTTTATTTACAGATAACAAATGTAACACTCCATAATAGTTAATAACGTAACAACGAATAAAGGTTGTGATGGAAAATTTTTTTTAACATTTGAAGCTTCATCACAGTGATGGTCTGATTTGAAAAGTTCGTTATTAGACAGTTCACTAGGCAGCTTTAAGATGTCGGTTGGTTTCTGCTCCAGCCGATGTTTGTTATTTGCAGGTTCTTCTCGTCAATGGTCAAGTCTGGTGGTGGCAACACGTCAGTCGTAGTATCGTGCGTTAATTGCGAAGATGGTTCAGCGTCTTTTAAGACCCGTCTGATGTTAGTGTCTAGATTTGACTGAACGCCACTGTCGTAATTTTAGATAGGTTTGAAAGATATTTATGGTCCCGCCCGAGTAGAGTGCATGGTGATAAGTACGTGAGAAATAAAGGTGTGACAAACAGATTTCACGAGTGAATAGTTTAAGAAGAAGATCTGTCTCTGGAATGAGAAGTTTCTCTAGTCCAGCCTATCTATACGACTATATTTTAGTACAAGACAATCTTGCCCCTCCCTATACCTAGAAATATAAGTTTAACTACACCCACACACAATTATGTGACAACAACACACACAAACGTGAAAAAAACTATGGTAAATTGGGTATGGGTCTGACCAACACACAAAGTTAAGTTCTGTTGTTGTTTATTATCATTTAAACTTGACAACACCAAATATCTAAAGAAAGATCAAATAAAATCAGAATTACATGCATAGAAAATTAACAGAATACATGTGCCCTCCCCTTATTGAGGAAAAAAACCCCAACAAGTTAATAACCCCAAAGGTCAAAGGTTAGCACTACGTTATAGCATAGACAGTAAAGAAAAGAACAAAGTTCCTACTAAAGCTATCCAGTAAAGTAAACAATATTTAAGCAGAATCCAGATAATACAATTTTCCTGTAACAAAGAAAATTCACTCTCTCTGACATACGTGGCCACTCACTCGCTCTTCTTACCTACTCTTGGTGAAAAAAATCTCCTGGACATACAATTCCTGAATATATATAATTTCCACTGTCTTTATCTTCCAAATTGGCCAGTCCCTCCTCGAATAATTAAATTTTATAAGGGGGACGCCTAATTTGGTGGTTGATTCCTGAATAGACAAATGTCACCTCGAATAGTTAATGTAGAAAAAACAGAGATCTTGTGTTCACAGTAAACAGTAGCAAATACTTCCAGTATAGAGAAACATCTGGTTGCTAAAGACACTGTTATTTATAATGGTGATGGTAAATCCTATCGGCTGGCTCTGGGGTGAGTGCCGATTTTGAAACAGCGTAACTTGCTGGATGAATCCGCTCATACGACTGTCAAAAGTCAAATGATAATGTTATTTGTGTAACGCCACAATGGGCTGATAAAATTGAATGAATATCTGGGTATTGGTAAGTCCAGTTAACGTTACTATTTAAAATGTTTATGTGTATCTTTGGCCAATTCTGTTCACAAATTAACTTGGGGACATGTAAGCCAAGAAGAAGACACCATTCACCAATCAGTAAATGAAGAAAAGGATCAAAATAGACCACTGGTTGTCCTTATTATTCAATTATCCATACGCGCACTTAACAAATATCGCCTGTCGTTAATAGCTATTAGATTGTCGGCGTCTGTGTTATCGTATGGTATTAAATAATAGTCACTTATAATAACTACACAAAATGAAATAAACGTGAATTCTTTTCTGTCATTTATCAGTCGCGCCTAGTGTATTAATTAGTCACTAAAACGTCTCTTCTTGTGTGAGGAAGCAGGTGGTAAAATTAACATTAGACTGAACAACTAGGAAAAAATAATATCTACGCGTTATTATTTCACTGGTCTTAATGCTAGAAAATCACAGTGAATTATAATGGTAAAACTTTAACACTTTACGCTTAAGCACAAATTTATATTACAAGAAAATCAGAATGAAATCCCCACGAAGGCTATTAACACACCTTCCACAATGGTTCTAGACTACGTGTTTAGACTATCCGAACAATTCTGAGCGATAACTGATATCTGGTTTTGGAAGCCCCAGTTTTTATATCATCATGTTATTTTGATCTCTAGATGATGTTAATTTTCACACTCTTTTGCATAGCAGAGAAATCAGAAACCTTCGTTCCCAAGATAAAAGGTTTCAACGGTCGCTCTGTCGGCGTTGCTACTCGACAACAGATACTTGGACCGTGCAACGGGTTTCTTCCGAGATTTAACCCGCTTCTGGAGATCAAAGCGTTATGAACATCAAAGGGTTCTCGGGAAAATATTTCTGCCCGACCGTCTCACTTCAAAAGAGTCCGGTGTTATTCACGCGTGGTCTGTCTGATATCCGATGATTGACAGATCACCTCGCGTGAGAAACTCAGGTAAACAAACGTGGTTCGCTACCTGTTATGACTGGCAGGTTGCGGAAGTTGGTAAACAACTTCGTTTGTTTACGTCTCGAGGAAAAGAGGCGTGGATTTAAAAATGAGTAAACGCAGGTTGTCAATGCATGGCTTTGCTAGCGAATCATAGAACGCCACGAGGTCACGAAAGACGGTCGGATACTGTAGGCTATATTTCCATTATACGTCACACCCACTTACATCACACACTTGTTCCACAGACGAGTACCACCGACTAGTATCATGAAATAAGAGAGAAACATTCTTTCCTGAGTATTGGGTTTCCTGACACGAAAATCAGGTGTCTCCCCCCTTTTCATTCCACCATCCCTTCTGCATCAGAACTTTATCTTCTCTGAGCATTATGTAAATCCCTGTGAGCAGAAAACGCCCAGTGCATTTAAATAAGCCATGTTTGCATAGACATTTCCACTGGTTTAAAAGGTTAATATATTTATGTATATTATTTCTGTCATTATCTACTTCCTGCTCCATATGGAACTTCGGACTACCTCTGCTTTTGGTTCTCTATGAGAAACCTGCATGAAGCAGTCACCAGCTCTTGCAGTGGTGGTTCATGAAACCATCATTCTATATGCTGAGGTTGCCAGTCTCAAATGACCTTGACATCCCCTAGCCATTTTCACGTGTTAATAATGCAAAATATAGAATTATAAAATGAACACCTTACCCCAAATATCTTTTTGAGCATACAGACTTCTGGCTCAGAGAAATAGTGTCGGCAACATGGTTAAGATGCCTCTTAAGATGTTTGGGGTATTACTTTGCAAATAGGATCCCACTATGACGTAGTGCTCAGGCTCCTAGAATTCCGGGCTTTCCGTATTAATAAAGGTAGAGTTTTCTTGGGATGTAAGTCCACAAGATGCTCAAACACGTTGTCTGGTCCTTTAAAGTGAAATCCTGATCCTATTTCTTATTCTGGCTTGTCTGTCTGTCTTATTGACGAGTTGAATTTATAAGTGCCGTAGACTCTTAAGGCGCTAGATTATAAGGCAACATTCGGCCCACGCACCCATATTGCTAATATATGACAAAGCTCCAATCATAAATGTTGTATTTTAACATCTCAAATGCCAAACCAATAGCATGCAACGCGTATATTCCTACTACCCTTTCATATAAAATTCCTGCGTGACACACAAAATGTGATTTTTACAAATCACTTTCCATATAAGGTATCTCGTCTTCCGTTCGTTATCGATCGTGTTTACACTCACGACTTCATAGATCTATCACAGATAATCTCAGTCAAGATGGGCAACTTATCGTAACCATTACCTACAACAAGTGTTGCCTGGACATGATTACATCATTTACCCGCTACAAATCCCATGAGTTATCGGAAATTCGTGAATACAATCTATAACATATTGATATTTCCTGTGCAAGCAAACAAACCGGCCTAACAGAAAATATTATCAGTGATAAGACAACGGACGGTGGCCATCTCAAGGTTTGTTTACGCACTAATCCGGGCGCTCCTACTCACTGTCACCATCTTCCTATAAACACCTGTGTTTAATCTCACAAGGGTTGGCCAATTAAACCCAGCCATCGCATGAATTACAGTGAAAAAAATATAAACAATGAGTGGCGCCAAGAACTCAGTACACAAAATGAGAGGTAGATGAAAAATGATGGCAGGAAACATGAGCGCGAGGAAAAGAGAACGGACAATTCAGCCACAAAGAGTTTAAGAATATATTATTACTGAAACAAAGCTGGGTACATTAATGGTTATACAACACTGTGCCGTACTTTACTGGTCATGCACACTTTGCCAACACTTGTTCATGTCTGCCTCTGAGGCGCAAATATTAAAATCCTCGTCTTTTAACTAATGATTATGGATCAAAGCCAATTTGGGATGAAAATTATTTTTCAATGAGGAACAAACCACAAAGAAATATACGCATCATGTGAATATGAAAAAACGTCAATCCACAGACACTACAGCCTGTATATCAATTTGACTGTTTCTGCTACGTGACCTCTTGTTGACCCTGAATTAAGAGACTGTCAGCTGGTGCACTTATCCTGTCTCTCGATGTTTTCACAGTTAACGGAATTCGCTAAAAGCAATAATCCAGCATTCATTTATCATATATGAACACGCGCTATACTCTTTCGTCGATAACTGTGCTGTCTGCTCGTGTCTAACTTCAACAACATAGAATATCTTACGTCCAATTTACAGATGACTGGCTCATTTTAGTTTCCCCAACAACGCACTTCAGGGGCTGCCAAAAGTCAGAAGTACCCGTATTCAGATTGCGTCCACAAGACAAAAAAGTGTCATGTTTCCCGTGTATAAAAATTTACTGTTTGTGTCAATAAACTCTAAGGCATTCACGTAGGATATTATCATTAACGAAAGTAAGCGTCTTATTGTATCCTCTATCCCGATCGATCCACGTTCCCTTAAGTATCCACATCCATCTATTCCACTTGTCTGTCTGTCTGTCCATCCGTCTGTTTGTCTGTCTGTCCATCCGCCAGTCTGTCTGTCCGTTAGTCTGTCTGTCTGTCTGTCTACCTACCTACCTACCTACCTACCTACCTACCTACCTACCTACCTACCTACCAACCAACCAACCAACCAACCAACCAACCAACCAACCAACCTACCTATCCCCACCCACCCATCGCATTTTATAAATGGATAAAATATACTAAACAGCTTTTTAGCATTTTATGAAGGGACACAATTTATTAAACCAACACGATTTTATGAAAAAAAAAAACAAAAAAAACGCGGTTGTATTTCTAGTGATGTACTTCCTTAAATTAGAAAACCTAATTTTGAAACAATCACATGGCCTTGCGACTCAGCAATGGCGGTAACCCCTGCTATACATTATACTGTATTATGCCCGTAAATTTTCAAAATAAAGTTCTGACGAAGTATCTGTAAAGTTTCTAACCCACCTCTTTCCATCTCTACTGTTAGTTCTGTGATTCCCTATATCATAGATATTGTCGTAAAGTCGTGTGTAAACCCACTTCTCTGTTAATACACTATGTCGATATACATATATGCACAGCCAATCCACGTTCAACAGACTCTGAGACAGAATAAATTACACGAAGTCACGGAAGATGGCGGCAGACAGAATAAAGTAGGCATAAAAACACTGTTGGTTCGGAACTCGGTAAAAACGAAAAGTACCAAAACGCATATAACCAATCAGCTTGCCCCGGCAATTAAAAAGACTAAAACGCCGCGAACCAATCAAAAGGGTTCCTTACGCAGCAGCATTTACCTGCGTTGACCTATATATATGTATGCGCGTGTTATTCAAATACACACACAAACACGAAGAAAAGCTAGAACGACAGACTGTGGAAGAGAAAGTTGTCAAGACTGATTCCTGCTTACCTGCATGCCGGGCAAACTTGCTTCACTAAGTCGAGTCAAAATCTGGCTTGTATTAATCTTAGAGGGTAGGTAAACTTACTATAAACTTTTAGGAATTTTAAAATTCCTATATCATATATAATGATGGAATTTTATAGTATCATGTATAATGATTGTGTATGACTGTTGAAAAAGCAACCCCCCTGAAAATAGCCCACACCTGTATATATTTAATATAGGATTTTAGTTTTACTATGAGTATATCAGGTATACTGAATATATCTTAGGGAATTGAAGTTACGGAAACAATAATAAATGAACAAACTTTGCTGCGGGATGGACATTCGGAGTCTGTGGCTCGTATGACTGTCAGTGGTGAAAGCCGAAAGGAAGCCACTGACATGAAAACGGATGTCCTGACCGCAAAACAGGATACAAGAATAGGTTTTTGGAATGTCAGGACAATGTACGAGACAGGTAAACTAAGACAGGTCACGGCAGAAATGAGAAACTATAGGTTACACATTCTAGGGATAAGCGAGAGCAGATGGACAGGGGCAGGAAAAGTTAAAACAGCAACAGGAGAAACAGTACTTTACTCTGGAAGAGAGTATGGACAACACAATGAAGGCGTAGCCATTATTCTACAGAAAGGAATAGAAAGGACATTACTGGAATGGAAACCCATCAACAACAGACTGATAAGATTAAGATTGAGAAAGAGATTCACCAACACTACAATAATACAATGCTACGCACCAACGAATGATAGCGATGAGGAGGTCAAGAATGAATTCTATCAACAACTGCAGAAAGAAATGGAAGACACACCTAGATATGATCTTGTTATAGTAATGGGAGACCTCAATGCGAAAGTTGGTACACACAATACATATAATGAGGGAACAATGGGGAAGTGCGGCGACGGAACAGCGGATGAGAGTGGGGATGGACTAATAGGTTTCTGTGGCATTGATAGCCTGGTCGTTGGAGGAACACTCTTCCCACATAGGGAGATTCGCAAGTTAACATGGGAGTCGCCGGGTGGTCGGGACAGAAACCAGATGGACCACATCGTGGTTAACGGTAGATGGAGACATGCATTGCAGGATGTGAGGGTGGGGGGAGGTGCAGATGTGGGAGGCGATCACCATTCAGTGGTGGCAAGACTGAAAGTGAAACTAAGAAGGGCTGCACCAACTGTGGCTACACAGAGGGGGTTTGACATCAGCAAATTGAGGGACTCCCTTGCCAGAAAAGCTTTTGCGGCCGACGTAGAGAAACGATGTCGGTTTGCCAAGGGTCAGGAAAGGACATTGACTGATGACATAGACCAGAATTTCAATACAATTTCAACAATATACAAAGAAAGCAGCAAATCATGCTTGGGATTCCAGGACAGAAAGAAGCAAGACTGGATAACACCAGAAACTTTAAACACCATAACGATGAGAAAGGAAATGAAAAGAAAGAAAACAGAAGCGAAGTCCCCCAGGTTAAAGCAACTATATAGCGAACAGTACAGTCAGCTGGACAAGGAAGTTAAACGCCAAACCCGAGCCAACAAAAAGAATTTCCTAGACGACCATGCAAGACAGGCAGAGGAGGCAGCACTGAGAAATGAACAAAGCACAGTATACAAAATAACTAAATTCATCAGCGGAAAACGAGGTGCAAACAATATTACATTAGTAAGAGATAAGCAAGGTAATCTCATCACGACAGGAGAGGGACAAGAAACAAGATGGGCAGAGCACTTCAGAGAAACTCTGAACAAGGAACCACCAGAGACACAATTGAATGTTCCTGAAGCTGAAAACGATCTAGATGTGAATACAGACATTCCACGAAAAGAAGAAATCATCACAGCAATCAAAGGGTTAAAGAACGGCAAAGCTCCGGGCCATGATAACTTAAATGCAGAGCTATTTAAGACAGACCCTGAGCTAGCAGCAGAACTATTAGAACCACTATTTGCACAAGTCTGGAAAACGGGGACAACACCATCAGAGTGGAACAAAGGAATAATTGTCAAATTGCCCAAGAAGGGAGATCTTGCAGACTGCAATAATTGGAGAGGAATCACTCTTCTCTCAGTTCCCAGCAAAATACTAGGCAGGATAATTATACAGAGAATTTCAAAGGCAGTAGATCACAAACTGAGGAAAGAACAAGCAGGATTTAGAAAGAACAGGAGATGTGTAGATCATATATTCACTCTCAGGAACATTATAGAGCAGTGCTCAGAATGGCAAAGACAGCTTTACATTAATTTCGTTGATTTTGAAAAGGCTTTTGACAGCATACATAGGGACAGTTTATGGAAAATACTGAGGGCTTATGGAATTCGAAGCTGCATAGTGTCAATCATAAAAAGCCTCTATGCAAACTTTACGTGCAGTGTTGGGCAGAGCAACCTAACCTTTGAGGTGAAGACAGGAGTACGACAGGGATGCTTCTTATCAACCACTCTATTTTTAATAGTCATAGACTGGGTGATGCGCCTGACAACAGAGGGCAGTCCAAGAGGAATAAGATGGACAACATTTTCTACATTGGAAGATCTGGAATATGCAGATGACATTGCACTGCTAGCACATTCACATCAACACATCCAGGAAAAAACGGATAGACTTAATAAGTTTAGCCAGCAGGTGGGCTTGAACATCAATTTAAAGAAGTCTGAGGTCATGACGCTCAATGTGAGCAACCCTGAGCCCATATCAGTAAGGAATAAGCAATTGGTACGGACAGATACCTTCACATACCTAGGAAGCATAGTAACACCAGACGGCGGGGCAGGCAAAGACATCAACATCAGAATGAATAAGGCAAGAACAACCTTCTTTAGCCTAAACAACATCTGGAAGTCCTCCCAATACAGCACAAGCACAAAATTAAGATTATATCAGAGCTGTGTGCTTTCTGTGCTTCTCTATGGTGCGGAATGCTGGAGAGTTACAGAGAAGGAAATGTTGAAATTGTCCTCTTTTCACACAACATGCCTATGGAAAATTCACCGAATCTTTTGGCCGAATTCCATCACTAACCAAGATCTGCTTACTCGTAGCAAGCAAGAGGACATGCACACCATCATAGCTGGCAGACGCTGGAACTGGGTTGGTCATGTCCTCAGAAGAGACCCCGATGCCATCACAAGAACAGCTATGCTTTGGACCCCTGAAGGAAAACGAAAGAGAGGCCGACCAAAAACAACCTGGCGGAGGACTGTGGAGGCTGAGATGCAAAGAATGAACCAGAGTTGGGGCACTGTACGAAGGATGGCCACCGACCGAGCAAAGTGGAATCAATTTGTTGTTGCCCTACAAGACGCCACTAGGCGTGATGACTACTGACTGCTTTGACGGTGTAGTGGTTTTGATGGTATTGTATGATGGTGATATTTTCAAGTGTGATGTATGAGGTCAGCTGTGAAGGCTCCTGAGATAAAATGTAGCTGTGAATTTTCAGAAGGCCTTTCTTGCTACCACTACGACCTCACACCTATCTTTTTTTCTAATGAATGTGGCTACGTTAAAATCTAGGGTACTGAATGTAATGTGTTGTATTGACATATACAAACACACACACACAGATATTAAATAATATAATATTATCAATAAAATTTAGAACACAATGAACTAAATTCAGCTGGTGAAATTTTAGAAAGTAAATCTTTTTTAAATTTATTTGTTCTGAACCAAGGTTTTATTTTGGCCAGAACATATGAAAGATTTTGGAATTTATGAGTGAATGGCATGAATAAATGGCATGATAAATAAAAGGTGTGTACGTATACAATTTTCACGATTAGTTAATATTTCTACAGTTCATAATTTTATTTTCCCTGGGAGAACGATGGATAGATGTGCTGTTGGGGTGGCTTCATCCCTCCCTGTCTATGCCTACCAAACATTGTCCATTAATGATGGAAGGAAATGGGATGTTTTAGTAGTAATTCACTTTGGGTGCTATGTCTATGAAGTTGGTGTAAATCCAGCAGACCAGCCTGCTTACGTAACTTTGAAAGAGTAGTTCTGGTGCTGGAATCTGGTGGCCCCGCCTCTCCGTGCTTGGGGGCAATATATCGGGTGGCCCCACCTCTCCGTGCTTGGGGGCAATACAAGGCTGTTCTGCCGAGATGCGACACTGCACGGGTCCTCACTGTCAATTATTTACCCAGCATTTGACACCACCTTTTGGTGTCAACATAAAAAACTCACAGCTCAGATTATGAATAAAGAACACAGAAATGCTAGCAAAACTCAGCTGAGCTGCTGGCTATAGTATGGCGTCCCTGAACTTATTTCAATTTACTTCATTGGAAATCACCACACTTAAAATTTACTGTGTCTATCACTGGACAACTATTGAGGAATGGCAAAAAAGCGCGTCTGAGCGCTGATAATATGATTGTCTGTGGCCAATCAATGCCTTGTGTTTTTTCAAATTCAAATTTCCTACACTAAAGTCATTTCAGTCATGCTTCAGTGTAGTGGTTTTGATGGTATTGTATGATGGTGATATTACTAAGTGTAATGTATGAGGTCAGCTGTGAAGGCTCCTGAGATAAAATGTAGTTGTGAATTTTCAGAAGGCCTTTCTTGCTACCACTACGACCTCACACCTATCTTTTTTCCTAATGAAAGTGGCTACGTTATAATCTAGGGTACTGAATGTAATGTGTTGTATTGACATATACAAACACACACACACAGATATTAAATAATATATTATCAATAAAATTTAGAACACAATGAACTAAATCCAGCTGGTGAAATTTTAGAAAGTAAATCTTTTTTTAAATTTATTTGTTCTGAACCAAGGTTTTATTTGGCCAGAACATATGAAAAGATTTTGGAATTTATGAGTGAATGGCATGAATAAATGACATGATAAATAAAATGTGTGTACGTATACAAATTTTAAGATTAGTTAGTATTTCTACAGTTTATAATTTTATTTTCCCTGGGAGAACGATGAATAGATGTGCTGTTGGGGTGGCTTCATCCCTCCCTGTCTAAGTTTACCAAACATTGTCCATTAATGATGGAAGTAAATGGGATGTTTTAGTAGGAATTCACTTTGGGTGTTATGTCTATGAAGTTGGTGTAAATCCAGCAGACCAGCCTGCTTACGTAACTTTGAAGAAGTAACGCTGGTGCTGGAATCTGGTGGCCCCACCTCTCCGTGCTTGGGGGCAATATATCGGGTGGCCCCACCTCTCCGGGCTTGGGGGCAATACAAGGCTGTTCTGCCGAGATGCGACACTGCACGGGTCCTCACTGTTAATTATCTACCCAGCATTTGACACCACCTTTTGGTGTCAACATAAAAACTCACAGCTCTGAAATAAAGTATTGGTTTGGGTTCAGAACCTTACCTAAGGAGCCACTTCTACACGTAACAATTTAAAATAACACCATTTACACAGGGTCAGATCTCTCTGACCATACAACACATCTTACCAAGTTGGTTTCCCATAGGATAAGTTCTCCCAGACTACATATTCAGAAATATGTTTATTAGCTTCTTGCCCTAGGATATGATAGGTGATATGTTCCACTGATCTCAACACTTGATCTGTCCTTCCTAATCATTGCTGGAGTATATATATATTGTTTGTCCCTAGACCCTGAACTAGGGCGGGGGGTCTAGAGCAAATCCTTACTTGTTTGTAAGGCTAGATTTCGATATGGCAGTATCAAATCACTCGAAACATTAAACAATATTCAAAATATACAAAGAAATAATTTCAATCTTACCAGATTATGAATAAAGAACACAGAAATGCTAGCAAAACTCAGCTGAGCTGCTGGCTATAGTATGGCGTCCCTGAACTTATTTCAATTTATTTCATTTGGAAATCACCACACTTGAAATTTACTGTGTCTATCACTGGACAACTATTGAGGAATGGCCCCAAATGCGCGTCTGAGCGCCGATAATATGATTGTCTGTGGCCAATCAATGCCTTGGTTTTTTTAAATTCAAATTTCCTACACTAAAGTCATTTCAGTCATGCTTCAGTCAAGTATGGATTTTTATCTGTTAGTCCGTCCGTCTCTACTTGCGTTTTCACAAAAAACGTACTTGTTTTTTTTGAACCAACCTATTCGTCCCCCCTCTACACTTTTTGTCTGTAAAGTTATTTTTAGCCACAGCTTCCACCAATTCCCTCTCTTTCATTCTAACTAGATTTGGACACTTGCGTATCAAGGTCGCGGTTTTTTGTGCAAATTAGTGACATGTTTGATTCAATGCAGTCTTTCGCTGATGTGAACAACACAGTCTTTTGTCAATGTCTTCATTATTATCTATCCGTCTGTATAAATAAAAGCATATTATTTCACTGCTCAAAATGGGCCATCCGGCCAGCTAATTTTTATATTCCTAACATTAGTATTAAGAAAAAGTTACTTTTCAAGGTTAGTTGTTTTTTTTCGAAATTATTTTCTAGAATCTTCTGTGAAACGTTTGCCGCTGCATTCAAATAAAGGACAAAATATCGCAAAAACGTCCAAAAATGACTGTTGCGTATAATACTATGGTCCCTTTTGTCGATTTAGTTACCTTGTGTCAACTTGGGGACGTGACTTTTCCTCCGTTCCCTCCCCCCCCCCCCCCCTCCCCCCCAATTGTAGCCTTGCTAGTTTCAAGCACATGTTCAGTCAGATTTTTTCCTTTTGATCTTCGTTCTCAATCCGTTCCAAGGGTAAACGTTCTAGCAATTTAATTTCCATGGCGGGTGATGACCCGCGGCGTGGGCGATCATGCCTTCTAGTAACTTACGCATTCTTTTTATCCCTACATTTTATCCTTTGGAGATATTTTTACGTTGTATCACTGTTAATTTTATGACACATCTCCCCACTTGAAAACATGCCTACGGCAAGTTCTAAAACCAGTGATACACATAGATAAAATCTCTCCTCACGCCTGCCATTACTCTAATTTTGATCACAGGGGTGCCGACTGAGGAAATCTGCACCGACATTCAATTTGCCTGGGATATATTGGATACTAAACTGATAAGGTTGAAGCAATAAAGACCACCTCAGCAATCTTGCGTTTTCATGCTTAGCCTGAGATAAGAATACGAGAGGCTGATGATCCGTCTCGACCACAAAAGTCCTACCATACAGATAGATTTGAAACTTCTTTATTGCCCAGATTAACGCTAAACATTCTTTTTCGCTTGTGGAGTATCCTTGTTCCGCCTTATTCAATTTGCGGCTTGCATAAGCGACTGGTTTCAGTTCCCCATCAGGTGAAGATGATCTTTGCAACAAAGCCCCTCCGAGTCCTACATTACTTGCATCGGTTCTTAAGACAAAGTCCTGTGTCAAATCAGGCAGTTTGAGAATAGGCTTGCTAGTGAGTTTTTCCTTTAAGTCTTGGAACGCTAATTCACATTGTGCAGTCCAAATAATTTTATCTGGAAGTCCCTTGCGAGTCAGATCAGTCAGAGGAGCACAAATAGCGTTAAAATTTTTGATGTATTTTTGATAAAATCCGCATAACGACACGAATGATCGCACGTCCTTTTTTGTTTGTGGCCTAGGTGCTCTCTGCAGTTTTTCCAAATTCTTAGGATCAGGGGTCATATTACCCTGATATACAGTGTGTCCCAAGAATTCCAACTCTTTGCATCCAATACAACATTTTGTTGGCCTAGCAGTTAAGTTCGCCTCCCGAAGTCTATTAAACAACATCTCTAGAGCTTCAATGTGTTCTTCAAATGTCTCTGTGGCGACGAGAATATCATCCATGAAATTCGTGATACATGGGTTATTCAGGGGATCCAACAATTTGCGCATCATCCTTGAAAATACACTCGGAGCATTTTTCAGTCCGAATGGTAGCATATTGAATTCATAATGTCCATCCGAAGTGCTAAAAGCCAAATAAGGTCTCACTTCAGGCTTCACTGGGATCTGTAATAGCCTTTACTAAGATCCACCTTTGAAAAGTATTTTGCCTTGTTCAGTCTGGCAAATAACTGTTTTGTGTCTGGTAATGGATCCACTTGTCCTTCTGTGACAGCATTCAGTTTCCTGTAATCTATGCACAGTCTGTGTTCCCCAGACGGTTTTCTCAACAAAATGACACTAGAACTAAAAGATGATTCACTGTGCGAAATAATCCCCTCCTTCAACAAATAATCTATTTCTTCCTTCAATGCCTTCTCCTTCGCGAACGGAATAGAATAGGCTCTCATACAGATTGGGTTTGAGTCTACCAGTTTCATGTCATACTGTAGCAAATTTTTATGGCCTGGTTTATCTGTTAATGCATCTGTATGTTCCTCCAGAACCTGTTGAACTCTCTCCCTCTGGTTTTTAGTCAGGTGCTTACTGACTTTTACCTGTGCTGCTGTTTCACAAGGATGTAATGGGTATTCATGTGAGGTGAGTGGTTCCTTTTGCATTTGAGTTGCGATAGCTAAGGTCAGTAAGGGGGTGCTTTCCTGGAGTGGTCTGTCCAGATACTTCTTTAACAGGTTTACATGATAAACTTTCTCCTTCCCCTTTTTGTCAATTTTATAGTTTGTTCTAGACACCTTCTCTAGAACCGTATATGGACCTTGCCATCCAATTTGTAATTTATTCTGGCTACCGGGTAGTAGAAGAAGCACCTTCTCTCCCACAGCTAGTTCTCGGTCCCTTGCCTTCCTTTGCTGTCGTTTTTCTTCTGCCTCCAATGCTTTAGCCTCTTTGTCAGCCTCAATCTGCAACCTCTTAGTCTCAGCCTCAGTTTGTAACCTCTTCTCTTCAGCCAACCTTTCAGACTCTAATTTTCTGTCAGCCTCTTTTTCTAATCTTCTTTCTTCCCGTTCAATATACTTATCACATTCAGCCGTTACGTATTGAATTAAAATCTGACCATCCATTCCCATCTCCTTTGCCGTCAGCACAGCAGCTGATCTAAATTTTGCCAGCTCCGCCATACTTTTTAGACAATATAATAATATACAAGATAACTCTCTAACCACTAAAGTGCTTCTAATTACTATAGTCTAACTAATTATAATTAACCAGTTAACTAATTAATTATTACTGGCTGTGAAGATTCACCAACTTCTAATTGCCCTTTTAATTTAAAGGGACACTTTTAATTTTAAGGGAATTTTACAATTTTGTTTCCCTAATTTTATTTCTCCCACCAGGGGATCCTTATATTACTGTTTATGCTAATTATCCCTGGACAAGACCCCAATTTATGTAGTGGTTTTGATGGTATTGTATGATGGTGATATTACTAAGTGTGATGTATGAGGTCAGCTGTGAAGGCTCCTGAGATAAAATGTAGCTGTGAATTTTCAGAAGGCCTTTCTTGCTACCACTACGACCTCACACCTATCTTTTTTTCTAATGAATGTGGCTACGTTAAAATCTAGGGTACTGAATGTAATGTGTTGTATTGACATATACAAACACACACACACAGATATTAAATAATATAATATTATCAATAAAATTTAGAACACAATGAACTAAATTCAGCTGGTGAAATTTTAGAAAGTAAATCTTTTTTAAATTTATTTGTTCTGAACCAAGGTTTTATTTTGGCCAGAACATATGAAAGATTTTGGAATTTATGAGTGAATGGCATGAATAAATGGCATGATAAATAAAAGGTGTGTACGTATACAATTTTCACGATTAGTTAATATTTCTACAGTTCATAATTTTATTTTCCCTGAGAGAACGATGAATAGATGTGCTGTTGGGGTGGCTTCATCCCTCCCTGTCTATGCCTACCAAACATTGTCCATTAATGATGGAAGGAAATGGGATGTTTTAGTAGTAATTCACTTTGGGTGCTATGTCTATGAAGTTGGTGTAAATCCAGCAGACCAGCCTGCTTACGTAACTTTGAAAGAGTAGTTCTGGTGCTGGAATCTGGTGGCCCCGCCTCTCCGTGCTTGGGGGGCAATATATCGGGTGGCCCACCTCTCCGTGCTTGGGGGCAATACAAGGCTGTTCTGCCGAGATGCGACACTGCACGGGTCCTCACTGTCAATTATTTACCCAGCATTTGACACCACCTTTTGGTGTCAACATAAAAAACTCACAGCTCAGATTATGAATAAAGAACACAGAAATGCTAGCAAAACTCAGCTGAGCTGCTGGCTATAGTATGGCGTCCCTGAACTTATTTCAATTTACTTCATTGGAAATCACCACACTTAAAATTTACTGTGTCTATCACTGGACAACTATTGAGGAATGGCAAAAAAAAAGCGCGTCTGAGCGCTGATAATATGATTGTCTGTGGCCAATCAATGCCTTGTGTTTTTTCAAATTCAAATTTCCTACACTAAAGTCATTTCAGTCATGCTTCAGTCAAGTATGGATTTTTATCTGTTAGTCCGTCCGTCTCTACTTGCGTTTTCACAAAAAACGTACTTGGTTTTTGAACCAACCTATCCGTCCCCTCTACAAATTTTGTCTTTAAAGTTATTTTTAGCCACAGCTCCCACCAATGTCCCTCTCTTTCATTCTAACTAGATTTGGACACTTGAGTCTCAAGGTCGCGGTTTTTGTGCAATCTAGTGCCATGTTTGATTCAATGCAGTCTTTCGCTGATGTGAACAACACAGTCTTTTGTCAATGTCTTCATTATTATCTATCCGTCTGTATAAATAAAAGCATATTATTTCACTGCTCAAAATGGGCCATCCGGCCAGCTAATTTTTATATTCCTAACATTAGTATTAAGAAAAAGTTACTTTTCAAGGTTAGTTGTTTTTTTCGAAATTATTTTCTAGAATCTTCTGTGAAACGTTTGCCGCTGCATTCAAATAAAGGACAAAATATCGCAAAAACGTCCAAAAATGACTGTTGCGTATAATACTATGGTCCCTTTTGTCGATTTAGTTACCTTGTGTCAACTTGGGGACGTGACTTTTCCTCCGTCCCCCCCAATTGCATCTTTGTAGCCTTGCTAGTTTCAAGCACATGTTCAGTCAGATTTTTCCTTTTGATCTTCGTTCTCAATCCGTTCCAAGGGTAAACGTTCTAGCAATTTAATTTCCATGGCGGGTGATGACCCGCGGCGTGGGCGACCATGCCTTCTAGTAACTTACGCATTCTTTTTATCCCTACATTTTATCCTTTGGAGATATTTTTACGTTGTATCACTGTTAATTTTATGACAGACGGTCGGCGGCTAAGGATCAAAGAAGAAGAATATTTTACCAGCCAGTATAGCACTTATAAGAGATGGCCTGGTATATTATAGGTGGAAGGAAACGGTTGTATCATACGGTGTACAAATTATTGGATGTATTCATGTATTGAATTATCAGAAAGAATGTTTCGCCAGTACACACCTGTCATGTCTCGCTATTGCTACATCTAACTGAGCCATGTTGTCATTCATCCTACATGCAGACACCTGATACACGCTCATATACACTAGAAATAGGTGGGCTTGATGACAGAAATTAGCCCCTATTTTTCCTTGTTACAGGTTTATTCGTGTTATCCAACCTGAGGTCGTATGTTCGGGTCAATCCTGCTGCCTGGAACTTCGCAGGAGCATAGTGGTTGTATCGGAGCTACATCCTTAGTCCCCCTCAGTCTTAGGTGGGCTAAAGGAACGATCATCAGCGGGTGTTGTGTGCATCAAATTAAGAAGGACAGAACTGTTTTAAGAGATGAGTACACATTAGTACCATTTCCGTCGGCAAGTGTGAGCAATTAACTGTCTATGAAGAAAAAGTGATTTAGCGTAGTGAGAGACAAGATAAACAGCACAGCTGATAAATTCTCTATACTTGATTAACAGCACAGCTGATATATAAATTTTTCCTATAATTGGAAGACTTGTTGTTATATATATATATATATATATATATATATATATATATATATATATATATATATATATATATATATATATATATATATATATATATATATATATATATATATATATATATATATATATATAATATGTAAACTTACAAATCCATTGCATTCCATCTTCCAACATCCACCCTTCAGCACAAGAGTAGATAGTGTATATACTTAATACATAAGGAAATTGTATTTGAACGACTTGTCAAGTTTATAATTGTTAAGTGAAATCTGTTTCCTTGTTTTAATATCACAGTTAGTTACCCAGCGGGGTGGCATTTTATGACTGTCTCCACTCTATAATAATTTTTCGAGATCAGATCATTCACAGCCGTAACTAATTTGTGATACCAGTAGTTCTCTCATACACTGGGACTTCACCATTTTCCTGCAGAAATTATATTTCAGTATTGTCAGTACTATACTGATCCTACATACAATAAAAACCTCACGCTACATATATAAAGGTAGATTCATAGATAAATATGAAATCGCAGTTGTGCACCGCTTCACATACCCTGGTGTCTATTATCAACAACAAACTTTCTAGACTCAGACATCGACAGCCGTATTGGCAAAGCTGCAACCATCTTTGCCCATCTCACAACGCTTATTTGGGGAAAATCCAAACTCACAACGAAGACCAAAACTGCGGTATATAATGCCTGCGCCACCACACGCTTCTATACGGCAGTGAGTCGTGGACAACCTATGATAAGCAAGAAAGGAGGCTCAATACCCTCATTCTACGGTGTCTAGGCCATATCCTTGGTATTTCGTGGAAGGACACAGTGACAAATATCGGGGTATTGTCTCGCGTTGGCCTTCAAAGCTTATACACTGCTTTGACTACGTTGGCATGACCCTGTCCATCTTATGGAAGATGGTCTCATCCCCAAAGATATTTTCTATGGACAACTGACAAATGGCAAAATAAGAGCCGGGCGACTGCAGATGAGGTTCAAAGATGTGTTCAAGAGAGACGTAAAGGCCCTGGGCATAATCCAGTGACCCAGGAAGATGAATCTGCAGATCGTATCAAGTGGCGATACTCTCTACGGCACCACTTCAGATTAGGCGAAAAGAAGCTCTCACAACAAACATAAGAGAAAGAACTCGCTAAAAGGAACACCAGGAAAATGAAACAGATGAGTTGTGAATGAAGGAAGCTACAACTGGTAGATATAAAGTCAACTGTCAACGTGCCCTATTCTAACCAAACTTATATAGGTACTTGTCAAGAAAGCAAAACGTAGGTCGCTTTTTGAACATGTGAAATGTTTAAAACAGTAACACAAACTCCAGGATGTAACCATAAATTCCGGCCAAGTGTGTAATATGATATTTTAACATCTGAAATATAAGATAGGAAAGCTATCGAAGTGATTGCGCCTATAATTAGCCTGAGTCGTTCCTCGGTCCGAAATTCCGTAATTATGTTGGGAGGTCGTGCTAACGTCCACTGTACATAAAGCAGTTTTATTTTGTGGTGCTTATCTATCAGTAGGGTTAGTCACGATTCACCATCGCATCGAGGTAGTGGTGCCGTGTAAAATGTCCTCAGATCAAGTCCCCGGCAAGCCTATCACTTCCGTTGTTTTTCTGTTGTCTAGTTTTTTACTTCTTTATTTCTTACAAGTGCCTGAAACATACCGTACCCCTTTACGTGTTTTATTTATGTATAGCATATATTAGGAGATTAAGAAATACACGAAACATACCATTTTTAATGTAGTAAGAACAACAGGTTGTTATGTAAACATATGATGCAACACGGAAATGCTATAGAGATAAATAATAACATTAATGAACCACTGTATGCAGTTGGACGTAGTTATCGCACGCTAAAGTATGATGAGTGTATAGATACAAAATGACCTTTATGGAACAATATCAATAAGGTCAACATAATTTGGCTCGTTACGAAAAAAAGAGACCTATTCCAGAACAGGATAAGAAGAAGAGAAGGCAAACGCTCTCCGCTAGATAGTGATACCCCATGAATCACGAAGAGTTCTTTCTGTATCCCTGCGATATAAACTTATATTCCTAATATCCCGACAAAGAAAAGAGCCTCCAACCTCCTAAAAGAAAGATTTTGCCTATATGTAAATACTTAACACATACAGCACGAATGATACAATTAATAACAAAGGAGTTAACCATCAACAAGGCTATGTACGTTTATTTGTTATATATATACAGTATATATATATGTCGCGAGAGGTTCAGATGTTATTGAATATAAGAAGATATCCTGGACATACAGATGTATCAGATGATACTATGATAGTGCCAGATAAGAGTCTGGTCTTATCAGTAATACCCCCTTCTCTTTAAAGTAAGGGTGTATAGACAACAAAGGTAGGGTCAAGCTGTGTATGTTCCCAGAGAAGATGGTGATGTAGTACTCTGAGTCCCTAACTGCTACCTCTCCTGATCCACCTCTGTGATTATAGTAGATAATGTTGTTTCTGACTCTGCTAGGGGAAATTATTTAATTAAAATTTACCAACATTGAATAAAAACTTAACTTAAAGAATTTAAGGAAGTCTGCTGGTAAATATTTACAATTTATTTATACAAGTACTCTTTTCTGTTTGAAAAGTTTTTTTTAAATCAGATATTTTACAAAAGTAAATAAATAAGAACAGTTCAACAAATGTCTTTCACTTGTGTTAAGATGTCTATCATTTTGTAGACAGTTTAGCTTGCTTGATTTTTCCTGAAGAATTACTAGTGTTATTAGTACAATTTAATTGAAGCTCTATACTGTTCTGTTCATCACGAACTGGATGCGTTTATTTTGGTGAGCAGGCATAAGCTACACAGTTGCCTTGAGAGCAACTTAACTGAGTCACTGCAGATGGCTCCCTCTGAAGCTGGAGAGAATCTTCAGATGAAAACCTTCCAACTGTTACACACGAAATGGCTGGCCCTCTACCACAGACTGGCACTGCATTCATTGCACTTTCAGTAAGAGAAGCCTCTTCTTATTTGTTGTAGGCTTCAGGTTAAAGGATTAAACCTGAAACGAAGTCAAACGCAATCCCTGTATTTGCCTATCAATATCCCTCTATGACACAGATGGGGACGATAGACCGTTTCAGACTAGCGTGCTAGCAGATGCACAAGGTATAATATAGTAGCAACAATCATTTTAGTTCAATGTGATCATAATTTTCTTCTACCTTCTTAATTATCATTCGTTTCCCATGATTCGCCTCCATACAATAATTTGGTTGCGAATAAAACTACTAAGTAATAGGTAAAATTATACAGTACTTCAATCCCTTTCATCCTTCCTTATATTCCTTGTAGGTGTTTCATTCCATTCAAGAAATACATTTTTAAATACAGGTCTAAACTCATAGACACACTTGGCCATCATTCTCAATATTTTAAATATTTCCGAAGGTAGGCTTTGCCTCTAGAATTACACATGAGTCTGTACGTTTCACCAGTACACACTATCCATTCCTAACACATCTATACACTTCTTATCGCACAGATGGATTAATCAATAGAATTACACACACACACATATATATATATATATATATATATATATATATATATATATATATATATATATATATATTCATTCATTCTTACCCTCAGGCACACACAGAGACGAGCCCTTAATGGTTGATTAAGGTCTGCTAACAGGTACAGAAGGCAAACACTTGCGTTAACATATGTTCCCTTTTTGCAGCTCTCTCTGTATTCAAATAATAGTGACTGACCCGAGTTAGACAAGTCTATTTATAGTGTGACCTCGGACGTACGAGATTGGAATCCCGAAGAATGTAATCACGATCAGAAAATATGGGTACCTTTTTGCCTATCGTTTAATGTAGGAAAACTACTTTTTAAAATTATCTTCGTTATTCCTGATGCGATTTTATTCATCCCAAGCTTAAATTATACCCGTAATGAGGCTTTATTTATCTATGTAATAATCCTTTAGTTTCCAAATTGCATTTTATTTTACGCATAGTTTAAACTGCTAAATTTAGAACAACCTGAAGCTTCGAATGCATTCAACCCAAGATTTCTCCCGTCCTATATTAGTATTAGTAAAAGTATTATTACTTACGGGTAGAGTAACATCCCTAATATTGTGTTGGTACCCTCTTTCAAGTGGTACTTCTTCCAAAATGCTATAGTAAAATTCCGAAGTTAATCAGGTTACACAGATTGGGCCTTGCCATCTTTATTTTCCCAGCGGTAGTAAACACAAGACCAAAAAAGCATTTTCATTGGTTAGTGTATCATATCTTTCTACAATGTATGGCGCACGGTATGGTCAGAATATTTAGAATTCGTGATGTGAGACAGACGTCATTTCACGACAATATATATATATTGACTGGCCGGCCAAACTACATGAGTAAATTGAAAAAGGGAGGTCCCCCTTAAACAGTACACACAACTGCTGGCCGAACGGGCGGATGATCAATAATATTTTGACAACGGCTTCTAGGGCAGGAGTTGGAAAGGCCTGGTATCGGGCTGAGGGCGCACCATGGACTGTAATGGTAAGCGGCCAGAACCATCCAGAAAGCAATGGCAAACTACTGGATGTACAATGCCAAGAAATCCATAATGGCTAATCTGAATACTACACAAAGATCTGGTGGTGAGGCCCCCAGGCCAGACAGATCATATTTAACTGGGGAAGAGATCGTTGGCAGCGTCAGTACAGGTAATCGCGATGACGGCCAAAAGCCTGACTGTGTTACCACGGAAAACCATGTCATCGGTCTTAGAAAAATAATCAAAATAGGAACATGGAACGTCAGAAGCTTATACCAAGGAAAACAGTACATAGTGAAGAACGAGATGGAAAGGCTAAACATCTATATCCTGGGCATCTCAGAGCACAGATGGTCGGGCCAGGGAGACTTTTCGATTCCATCAGGAGGAACATTCATATACTCAGGCAAAGAGAGAGGAGGTCAGAGCGGCGTCGGCTTCTACCTGTCTAAAAGGACAGCTGCCTCCCTATTAGGATATAATCCCATAAATGACCGCATTGTCACAATCAGACTGAAAGGAAAAAAAAAGAACATCACAATTATACAAACATATGCGCCAACAGCAGCTGCTGAAGAACAGGAAATTGAAGATTTTTACAATGAACTGCAAAATGCATTAGAGAAAGCAAATAAGCAAGATATTAGGATAATAATGGGAGATTTTAATGCCAAAGTTGGAAACGAAAGATTAGAACATGAAAAAAGAGTGAAAGGAAGTTATGGATTGGGCCAGAGAAATGAGAGAGGAGAACGCTTGACAACATTCTGCCTAGAAAACAACCTAGTCATCACGAATACTCTTTTTATGCAACACCCAAGAAGACTATATACATGGACGTCACCGGACGGAAAAAGCAAGAACCAAATAGATTATATCTTAATACAACAAAGGTGGCGATCTTGTATCTCATCCATCAAGACGTTCCCAGGAGCAGACTGTGACTCCGACCATGAACTTCTTGCTGCAAACTTCAAGATCAAATTGAAAAAAGTCGTTACAAGCGACAAAGTAATACGTTATGACACAAGCGCCATACCAGAAGAGTACAGTGTCGATATTCAGAACAAATTTGACATTCTTATGGCAGTACAGGAGGAAATGACACCAGATGAACTTGCTAATAACATCAGAGATGTATATATTACAAATGCACAGAGGTTAATTCCTAAAAGAAGTATAAAGAGACGAGAATACATCTCAGACGAAACACTGAAGTTGGTGGTAGAGAGAAGAAAAATGAAGTCCAAAAAAGATACAGAAAATCAGGAGTTGTACAAGGAATACACAAAGCAGATTAAAAAACGAGTCAGACAAGACAAACAACAATACATAAACGACACCTGCAGGAAAATAGAGGAAATGCGCGAACAGGGATTGAGTAAGAATATGTTTTCTGAAGTAAGAACATTGAAAAACAGCAACTTTAAATCATCACCCCGAGCAATAAACGACAAGAAAGGCGACACTCTAACAGAACGTAAAGATATTCTGAACAGATGGAAGGAGTACTGTCAAGAAATGTATACGGAAATAAACAAAGCGGCAGATAACAACGTCATGAATAAAGCGGAACGTGAACCAGAACCTACCATAGAGGAAGTCCGGAATGCAATCAAACACTTAAAAAGTGGAAAATCTCCTGGTTGTGATGAAATAACAGCTGAAATGATACAGGCAGGAGGAGAAGGCGCGCTCGTATATACCATGCATTATGCTGCAAGATCTGGCAAAGCGGAATTTGGCCCAAGGAATGGAAAAGATCAATTTACATACCCTTGCCAAAAAAGGGCAACCTGAAACTGTGCACAAACTACAGAACTATAGCTCTTATAAGCCATGCCAGCAAAATACTTTTACAAATCATAATGAAAAGGATGCAACAAAAGCTAGAAACAGAAATAAATGAAGTACAGGCGGGTTTTCGACCAGGTAGAGGCACTAGAGATCATATATTCAACATGAGGATCATCATAGAAAAGTGTAGAGAATTCAACGTTGACCTACATACTTGTTTCATTGATTACACCAAAGCTTCGATTGTGTACAACATCAGCAGTTATGGGCTATTATGAAAAATATGGGATTTCCAAACCACCTTATACAACTCATCGCACTGCTGTACCAAGAACAACAGGCAGCCGTAAGAATAGAGGGGGAAACATCAGAATGGTTTGAAGTACAGAAAGGAGTAAGACAAGGCTGTACCCTTTCCCCTTACCTGTTTAACATTTATGCCGAGAATATCATGAGAAACGTAAGAGATGACCAAGAACACACAGAGTTTGACTCATTTAACATCGGCGGGTACCAGATCCCGGAAATCAGATATGCTGACGACACAGTCCTCCTATCAACCAACCCAAAAGGACTTGAACAATTACTTCTGTCCACCAAAAAACACAGCGAGGCCCAGAATCTATACCTAAACACCAAGAAGACCAAAGTATTGACAACAGACAAAGTAAAGACCAAACCAGAAATTGAAATTGATAACGAAGAACTGGAAAGTGTCAATGAATTCGAATACTTAGGATCAATCATTAACAGCTCTGGCGACTGTGCAGTAGAAATTAAAAGAAGACTTGCAATTGCTTCACATAAGCTAATACAGATGAAAAAACCTATGGCAAGGCACAAGCAAAGAAACAAAGTTACAACTGATCAGAGCATGTATATTCCCAGTAGCAACATACGGCTGCGAGACTTGGACACTCAATAAAAACAGTTGCAAAAAAGATTACATCATTCGAAATGAAATGCTACAGAAGGATGTTGAGAATACCCTGGACAGAAAAAAAAGACCAACAGAGAAGTACTGCACTCACTAAACGTACAGGAACATTGGCTCCTAAATACCATCGCAATAAGGAAGCTGAAATTTTTCGGTCATATAAAAAGACATAATAGTCTGGAAAAAACAGTGATGGAAGGCATGGTCCCTGGAAAAAGGGGAAGGGGTCGACCTAGACGACGGTGGACCCAGGACATCACAGAGAGTCTCAACTTGTCTTTGGCTGATGCAGGTCGACTTGCCCAGAATCGTGATGCGTTCAGAGCAGCTGTAATGGAGACAACGTTCTGGAAAGAATATGTCACATGATGATGATATATATATATATATATATATATATATATACTACAGAATCCGTAATCCGCTGAATATACTCGACTGTGTGCTCATACAATGTTGTAGTGATTTCTAAATACAATATCTAAATTAATATATAACAATATAGGGCATAAAGGCAAAGATAAGAAAGTACAAAAGAATTTTCTGCTAGAACGGTTGTTGTCGCCTACGCCTTCAGATTATTATTTGCTAACGAATAGCCGAACAAAACGGTACCCTATTTTTCAAATTCGTCCTTGACATAAACACCCACTTTTTCCTAGTTCTAAGAAACATTTCCCAAAAATGCATTGTGGAACGAGGAGGGGCAAGGATAGATGAAATGCTAATTCGTTTCGCATTGATTTTAAACTAAAAGCCAACACTAGCACAGTGGCAAGCCTTGCCTTAGGGGTTTCCCCAAATACAATGAAAAAAGTTAGAATTGTGGACACCTCGGTCATGTAAACATGTTAAGCTCTTATTGTGAATGACCTAAGCTCTCGTAATTATCTCATAAGTACATGAGAAAAGAAGTGAACAGGAGGTAGTTTAAAAATAAACAATTAACATGGAAAAAATTATGGAATTTTGAACCAAACCACATTGCCCCTTAAAAATTGTATATTCGTGTCCCTGAAGACTTGCTGACCAAGAATATGTTATTAGTTATATAAATAGTCCCTCAATTAATTAAATATTGATAAAACAATACATAGAGATCAGAGATACTGTCAGGTCAAGTCATATCTGCTTAGATTGGATCGCATATTTTTTGGGGAAAAAGTAGGTGATAGATAGGCTAGGATGGTACAGTGAATCTGATTGGGGGGGGGGGCATTTGAAGTGAGACTAAATATTATTGGCTGACCTTTGAATAAACATAAATAGCCTAAGTAACGTAGGAAAAGTTTGAATGATATTTTTGAAAAGACTGTTTACCCTTGTAAAATTAAAAGTGATTGGCTAACTGAATCGATATTGTCAGAATAGGCGTTAAGGGGAAGCCATTTTCTAAGAAAATTTTCAACAGTGATAGATGAGAGCAGGCTGTGCTTTAAACTACAAGTTATAAGCAGCCTGGGCAATAAAACAGGTCAAAACTGTGTCAGTCATCGTCTCTGTGTATATTTCATTGAAAATTGTGGTAAGCTTGACATTTATTACCCTGTATTTTATATAAAAATTGAATGTGAAATAATAATATATGTCTGGACATGAGTGGGTCTATAGCGAACATGAGGCAAAGCCTAAAGATTGATCCACCATGTGATAGACTGTCAGAGAGGTGTAAAACTACAAGAATAGATATGATTGTCATAAAGGAGCATAACACCTATCCTATTATATGGAAGAGATTACAGCTGGAATTGCAGTGGCGTTGTAACTATTAGGGAAAGGAATACTGGTGTACATTGTCACATCAAAAGAAAATGGTGGCATAGGTTTGTATAAGGATATGATCCTTTTGTTTGTTTGTAATGTACATGTCCTTAACTGTGGACTATTAGTGTATGCTAGATATTACGAAGGATGCATACCTTCACATTTCAGAGGTCCTGGGTACTGACGTTAATGTGCTACCAAACGCTTGAAAATTGATGGATTCAAGACTCTGCCTGTTTACTGAGAGCCCATGCTAGTGGCCATTGCCTATCAAACAGGGAACAGATTGTCAAGCGAGCAGAGGAAAGTTTCAACATATATTCTACGGCCAAGATAAGTTCTCGTTCGGCACATGAGAGCTCAACTACAGAACTTTAAAAGAACGATCTAATAACAGTGAATAAAACTGGGACAAATATTTAATAGTTCCACAAGTGACAAAATAGAAACAAACATTTCCAGAAGGACATGATTAAAACAACAACCTAGTATTACCACCAGTATTACCTTAAAGTAGGAGAACACTACATAAATATATTCGATTAATAATTTTATATATGGACATAAGATCTATTGTGCTATTTGACTGATGTAATTGATTAATGTGATTTCACTTTTAAATTGTCTGTCCTGATTACAAATAAATTTGAATCAGGATAATAAAACTGTAAAAATCTTATTTACACAAAATTCAACCACAGTCTTAAATAAGATTGCCTTTTAGAGTGTCATTTGTATGTTATTGTGTTAGTACTGTGTGCTGTTGTGAATAATAAACTATGTGTTTGTATGTTTGTTGATTATTGTGCAATCACACTCTACATCCATAACCCTAGACACAACACGAAGTCAATTAACATACTAATATAAATACATTTTGAATGAGATAAAAAGGTGGTAGTGGAAAGGTACCCTGAAAAGTTCACAATATTATTGGGTATATTCAGGGACCTTCATAGCTAATCTCATTTAATACAACTATAATAATACCTACAACAATTAATAACATCAAATCCACCACAAATGTTATGCACAGACTGTTCAGTGTAGACATCTTTTTAAGTGTGGGTTTCCTCAAAGATGAGTAGGTACTGCTGTATAGTGTAGAAGTTGAGCAAACTTGTAAGATGTATTGTCCATACACGATTTGAAATATTTCTAGCGTAGATGGACTTGGCAGTTGCTTCATGAAACTGACTGGTGTCTGGTCTTGAAGATAGCCTGATTTAACGTGAATTTCTCACGAAATGATGTTGTTGACATGCTTCGTGCAATGAATCTTGATTGAATAAATTTATGCCGTGCAATAACGTGATTTTTGCAAAGAACTGGGTTGAAAATGAACTGGTTCAGGCGATAAGCGTTGCGTCGCTAAACTGGATTTAGGCAATAAGTGTTGAGTAACTGGACTGGATTCATGCAATAAGCGTAGAGTACATGAATTTACTTCATGCAAGATACGTTGAGTGAATAAATTTGATAAATAGACGAATAAAAATACTTGCACCCCTGATGTGTACACACGTGGGTTTTGATATACTTCCTTCTAACTTAGGCAGTTGTGATGTCCTGTCTTGCGAATTCTGATATCCGGACGTAGGCTTTCTAGCTTCTTTCCGATCACACGCCAAACATTAAATATGTAGACCCAGATTTCTGCAGGGCTGAAGATGCAAAGTGGCTTCATAAATTTCAATCTAATATCAGTAGTTAATTCTCTGCCAATCTTATTCTTCATTTATACTTGTTAATAAATTATCAATTTGCTGCAAATTCTGTCATTTGTGATGGTATGCCAAAAAGCGCACATGATAGTGAGTTAAGTATAGGGAGTATGAAAGTGAGTGCTCATGTCAGTCTGTAGAGATGATCTAATAATCTATGTATAACTGGAAGCTATTTCTTTACACGAACTAAGTGAGAGGGAGAATCTATGACTCAATTACTTACTTACTTACTTACTTAGTCGTTCCCCTTCTACCGTGAGGTGTAGAGGTTTGGAAGAGAGAGCGCCAGACCATTCTATCAGCTGTCTTCTTCCTGGCCTGGTTCCATTCTAGTCCTCGGTCCTTCAAAGATTGTCTAATGTTGTCCTCCCAGCGGACTCTGGGTCGTCCTGGAGGTCTGGATCCCTGGCTCTTTGTTTCCCATGCTTGTCGTGGTAGCCGATCTTCTCCCATTCTGCAGACATGGCCAAACCATCTTAGTTGGGACTGTTCTATTTGGGTCTGCAGCGGATGGGATTTTAGGCCTTGACGGATCGTCTGGTTGCGGACCATGTCTCTTCTTGTTACTTCAACCACTTTCCTCAGATACCTCATTTCTGAGGTTTGGATCTGGCTTTTGTGGGTTGTAGTCATTGCCCACGACTCGCATCCATATGTCAAGACTGGGACATAGGTGGAGCGGTATACAGCCATATGACTCAATTAACAAATAGTAAATATAAGTAATAAATATACATTACATAAATAATATTTCGCGCATTAGCTAATAGCGAATTTCGAAAAAAGTATTCGCACGTAATGAAAAAGGAAAGGTGTACATCATTTTAAATAAAGTCTACGAACCTTTTCCTTTTGCGAAACTACTTGAAACACAATTTACAATTCATCCAACATTTGGAATTGGATTATGAACAAGGCTTCTGCTCTGGGACTTACACTCTACATCATGAATGTGTAAGAACGTAACTAGATTCAACTTCCGTTACATTATAATACCCAGTCGCCAATCTTTCATAATCCTCAGGCCGTTCCTCTAGCTCCGCCTATTATCCAGTAATTTGTTTCCTTTTAGGCAGACGCGTGTTTGCAGGCTCACACGTTTGTCTGTGCCTGTCAAGTGATGACAAGGGGCAGGATCGTCCTTCCACGTAATAAATATGGTTAAGTGTCCCCTTTACATGTGATACAAAACGTGGGTTGTAATAGTCCACTGATAGAGCTATTGTCTGTCCTTAGTCAAAGGGAGTTATCTAAAATTAAATACAACAAGGGGTGTTTATGAACGATCAAGTTAAAGAATTATGAAAATACAATGATATGGAAGAAGAAAATGAGAACGATTCAGAAAAAAAGTAAAAGATGACGAAATAATAGGACCACCTCATCACAGTAGTGAACACCGGTCAATCACAATTTTTAACTGTGTATAGTTTTCTTTTTTAAATCCTTAAATACTCAAACACACTTTTCTACTCTATTACTTCAACAACAACAACAAAATAATAAAATAAAATAAAGAGACACATACTTATTATTATGTGTGTGTGTGTGTGTGTGTGTGCGTGTGTGTGTGTGTGTGTGTGTGTGTGTGTGTGTGTGTGTGTGTGTGTGTGTGTGTGTGTGTGTGTGTGTATGTGTGTGTGTGTGTGTGTGTGTGTAAGAGCGTGCTTGTTCTCAGAAATCACATATATTTTTGTGAAATATCACCTCTGATTCATAACTTCAGATGATATCACTTAGTATATTCTCTCTTGAGATTTCATCCTTTATTTGCTTTTGCTTTTTATTTAAATTTCTGATAATTTATTTCTCAACAGATGCATCCTCACGATCTATGTATTTATTCAGCGTTTTTAAACCCGAGATACGCGTTCTATTCGCGTGTTCAAGGAGGTTCTTCTCATGATGAGCGATTATATTTGGAAAACAGAGCTGTTCAAACTTGATTTAGTTTCTACGAGGGAAGGTCAAAAAGTAATGCCTCCTATTTTTTATGTATGTAAATACTGAATCGGTGTGCAATTTGTAAATTTAGCAGGATTCCTCAAACACTCTTCTGCACTGTATAGCATTACCAACCTGTTTCAGTAACAGGTGGCACCACTTTAACAGTTTAAAAATGGCTGCCAAAGACGTTCGGTTAAAACAACGTTATGTCATAGAATTCCTCAATGCTGAAGGCGAGACCCCAATTCGCATCCACGAACGTTTGAAGAATTTTTATGGAGATTCAACAGTGGATGTTAGCACTGTCTGACGTTGGCTACATCGTTGTGACGAAGCTGAAGTAGGTCAATCCTCAATGGCTGACGCAAAGCGGACTGGCCGTCCGTCTACCGCAGTGACTCCACACAACATTCAACGAGTTGATGGCATCATTCGTGGTGACCGTCGGGTAACACTGGATGAACTTTCTTCCATGTTGTCCATTAGTAAAGGCAGTGTCCAGAACATCATTAAAGACCTGGGTTATTCAAAAGTTTGTGCACGGTGGGTACCCAGAATGTTGACAGATAGACATAAAGAAACAAGGAAAACCATAGCCATCAACCTCCTGCACCGTTACAAAACTGAAGGAGAAGAGTTTTTATCGAATATTGTGACAGGTGATGAGACTTGGGTTCATTTTTTTAAAAACCAGATTCCAAGAGGCAGTCAATGGAATGGCATCACACAACATCGCCGACAAGAAAGAAGTTCAAAAGTTCACCATCTGTAGGGAAAGTTATGGCCTCCGTGTTTTGGGATGAGAAGGATGTGATTCTTCTCGACTTCTTGGAACAGGGAAACACGGTGAATACAGACCGTTACATTGAAACTTTGAAGAAGCTTAGAGGTCGTCTTCGGCGACTTTACCCATTAAAAGATCAGAGAACTGCACTATTGTTGCACGATAATGCCACGCCACACACCGCTAAACGCACCATTGATGCAATTGCAGAATTTGGCTGGACATTATTACCACATCCCCCTTACAGTCCCGATCTTAAATTAATATGAAACAAATATAAAGGTATGTTATCAGGCACTCGCAGGAAATAAAGAAGTAGAACACCAGACAACAGAAAAACAACAGACATGAGTGGCTTACCCAGGATTTGAACACTGGACCTTCCGTGCGACAACCCCGCCTAGCCATGCAAGCGAATCACACTATCAGCTCTGCCATCTACGCATCATCAAAAATGATGTTTCAATGGCAGATCAATAGTGCGAACCACAATACACGACACCAGAAGTCCTCCATGGGCAGTTCAGCCTATTAATGACGCAATCACTTCTGTTGTATTTCTATCAAGCAGTATAGGCCGAATCCAACAAGACCCTTAGGACCTTAATACTGTGTCCAGTAAATGATAGTAGACTAGAACAGTGACAACAGGATAGTGGGTAGGTTTGGTATTGTACAAACATTTATTACAAATAAGGGAGGGAAACCTGAGGCCTGTAAACAGTAAATTAATATGAAACAAATATAAAGGTATGTTATCAGGCACTCGCAGGAAATAAAGAAGTAGAACACCAGACAACAGAAAAACAACAGACATGAGTGGCTTACCCAGGATTTGAACACTGGACCTTCCGTGCGACAACCCCGCCTGATAACATACCTTTATATTTGTTTCATATTAATTTACTGTTTACAGGCCTCAGGTTTCCCTCCCTTATTTGTAATAAATGTTTGTACAATACCAAACCTACCCACTATCCTGTTCTTACTGTTCTAGTCTACTATCATTTACTGGACACAGTATTAAGGTCCTAAGGGTCTTGTTGGATTCGGCCTATACTGCTTGATAGAAATACAACAGAAGTGATTGCGTCATTAATAGGCTGAACTGCCCATGGAGGACTTCTGGTGTCGTGTATTGTGGTTCGCACTATTGATCTGCCATTGAAACATCATTTTTGATGATGCGTAGATGGCAGAGCGGATAGTGTGATTCGCTTGCATGGCTAGGCGGGGTTGTCGCACGGAAGGTCCAGTGTTCAAATCCTGGGTAAGCCACTCATGTCTGTTGTTTTTCTGTTGTCTGGTGTTCTACTTCTTTATTTCCTGCGAGTGCCTGATAACATACCTTTATATTTGTTTCATATTAATTTACTGTTTACAGGCCTCAGGTTTCCCTCCCTTATTTGTAATAAATGTTAGTCCCGATCTTGCACCTTCTGACCTCCATCTGTTTGGACCACTGAAGGAAGATCTTCGCGGACATCACTTTGAGGACACCGAGACCCTTAAACGCGCCGTACGCCAGTGGTTTAGGAAAAAGGACACCAATTTTTACCGTGCGGGGATACATGCCCTTGTGAGAAGATGGACAAAAACTGTAACAAATAACGGAGACTACATTGAGAAATAAATTTTTGAAGTTCAGACTTGGGGCTACATTTCAATGTGAGTTTTATCTGTTTTCTTGCCTATTGAATGAAATTAAAAATTACGAGGCATTACTTTTTGACCGTCCCTCGTAATATGTTTTTACGTATTGAAATTTAAAATAAAGTAACTTGCAGATCAAATGAGAGTTTTTAAAAACAAAAACGAGCATGTAATATTCACCGTTAAGTCTACTACGAGCGTCGAGTAGTTAACGCGGTTACTCCTTGCAGTAAAGTTTCCAGTTTCGAACCAGGTCACGTCATGTTTTAGTCTACCCAGCTATAAATGGGTACCTGATTCTGCTTTTGAGTTATGGAAGGCAAAGACAGCAAGTAAGGGAACTAGTCAACCCACCGTATAAAGCTGACATAGTATATGTGGTCTGTAATACTTTATTCTGCTACCGCAGTATCTGTTATAGAACCACCTTTACCTTTTCGAAGTCTATTTCAATTGAATGAAGGCATGTGATAAAGTCAATTGCTTATATAAATGAGGTTTAATACAAGCAATGGCAAACTACTGAATGAAAAAAATTGCCTAGAAAAATCACAAACAGCCAATAAAAGCTGGGGTTGATTGCCACGTCCTGTAAAAGGATAAGCAACTAACTTTAACTTTAATACAATAATAGGCATTGAACAGTAAATTATATAAATGTCAGATATAAACATTGAGGGCAGACGCTGGGACTGGGTTGGCCATGTCCTCAGAAGAAACCCTGACACTATCACTAGAACTGCTTGCCAGAGCCAGATAGAAGGCGAAAGAGAGGCAGATCAAAGACAACATGGAGGAGAACAGTGGAGGCGGAAATGCAAATTTGAACCAGAGTTGGGGCACGGCTAAGGATCAAAGAAGAAGACGATCGAAATAATCCAAGTGAAGAAAAAACACAAGTTTTAGGGACTCACTTTTTTTTTATTGTTACCAAATCCACAAAGAAAAAATAAAATCTTTAATTGGACTGTTGCTCCCGACTCTACGAATGACAACAAACCTAGAACACTGTTCGAAATTGTTGTGTATAATGACACAGGCGGGGGTGCCGCACGGAAGGTCCTGGGTTCGATTCCTCGGTAAGCCACTCACGTCTGTTGTTTTTCTGTTGTCTAGTTTTCTACTTCTGTATTATTGAGACCGCAATGTCTTTTGTATTTTGGACATGCGCCCTAATATAAACGACGGAACCTTGGTTCTAGATTGAAATGAGCGCGCCTGGCCAAAACGAATTAAAATTCCTAATTAAAAAGAAACAAAACAGTACAGGGTATTACCCGTAAGTCTGTTTTTTTATTTTATTTAGTATCACGCGAGATACAAAGGCCGAGATCCACTCTTCTTTTTTTTTTTCGTGTGAAATCATATTTCTTTACGCCTTGCCACAGTTTTGTAAGAGGAGGTAACATTTTCTTTTCCATTGCAAGGGAAATAACATATCTAAGAAAATTAATAAAAGTTAAATAGAATATTTACTTTGAAACATTAATTATTTCCAGTCAACCTGTCAAATAACATAAGACAAATTGTGTGCATTACGAAATTACATAGCGGTTAAATTTAAGACACTACAATATTTTTTATTGTATTTTATCTACATATTTTTTAAAACATTTCCGGCCGATACAAGTTATAAAGTAGTGAATACCTATACAGTCTATCGCTCTCAATGGTAATTACAACAACAGCAAGTCTAGGTTTCGTAGAGTTGAGCATGAAAACGTGTCGTTCAAGGACACGACAGTCTAATCCACCAGAAAACAAATGCAATCTACAAACACTTAGCCAAACTACAAGCACCCCCACTACATCTCAGAATTAAAAGAGGACAGAAATACTTCAAGACAAATTATACTGACACCTTCACCAACTTACATAACCCTCACATCACTGCCAAGGCAAGACAAGTGACCTTTAGGCTCATATACAACATGACACCCACAACAGAACGACAAGCTCACAGATCCAAGCAAACATCACAATGTCAGCTGTGTAAAACACACATACAAGAAACTGAGGATCATATTTACTACACGTGCAACACAGTCATACTCATGAGGAAAGCTTTGCAAAGTATCATTGCCTCACACACGGAAAAACCCGTAGACATTTACCAAGCTATTTTTTTAAACACGGTACCAAGAACAACAAAAGACACTCATACACAACTTCTCATGTTATTATCTCAGTACAGATATTTCATTTGGACGTTTAGGAATTTAGCAGTTTTCAAATACCGCCATTTTAATCCCCATATATTTTTAACTGTTTTTCTCCAAAAGGCAGCGTCAATATCACCTGCGTTTACCGCACGGCAGAGTAACATTCCTCTGCCTCCTCCAACTTAAGGTAGTGCCTAAACGCTATAAAACCTCCCCCCTTTACTTCTATTTTCCTCTTCGTGTCAGTGCGTGCTAGCCTCTTGAAAGGCTTTAGTTGAACCTGCCCACAAAAGCAGGATGTAACACGGACTGCTCTCCTACCCGGGGCTTTCAATGGTGTCTCACACCCCTTTCTGCCAATCTTACCTCTAGGCGCCTATGTTCTAACAGCCGCACGTCTACCTAGCGTTTTCTGTTATTTTTCTGAGAGTGTGTGTGGGTGTGCAGGTTTTTCCAATGTTATTTTTCTGTGTATTTAAAATATACCACCTTTGTTTAAATTTGTACATGTTCTCTTGATTTGGAAGTTTTTACATGTCACAGAAGATTTATATGAATAAAAATAAATTGGGAAAAACATATAAATATTCTTATACTACCCCTTTCACTCCTACTTTTTCTATTTGAGTGCTATCTTCTCGAGGCTACACAGTGGTGGGTGCAAAACTATCACATCCGTGATTGAAACTTGGAGGCTTTCTGCAATGCAGAATGTGGCCTTCATAGCTTTCCTGTCTATCCGAACCGCCTATTGTATCTCCAAGCCGTCCTTTGTTCTGTAAGTCATAAGTTATCTTCAATGTATTTAACTAATTTTTATTTTCATTTTACATAATTACAATTTTGAAGTGATTTAATTTGTGTGTGTATGTGTATAAAATTACTGGTAAATACACGCAAGTCCTTATATAGCATGTATTTTAATCACATTCTATGTTATAAAATGAACATTTGAAATTGGATCGCTAGCGTCGCCAGTGTGCCTAGCCGCCCTGGGCTGCTCAAGGCTGAGTGTACATTTAGTTGACGGAAACCCGCCCAGCCTAGAGAAAAGCGTTATGCAGCACACAATGGACACTCTCCCTTAATCCAGGAAGGGGGGGGGGGGGGGGTGACAATACCAAGCCCAGGAGATATTTTTCAAGTGTTTCTTTGTTACAGCAGCCAGACTCCTTGGACACTGAAGTTACTTCAGAATCACAAAGAGCCCGAAATTCTGAACCACTATAAGCCCCTTGTCATATAAAGTTTCTAAAATTCATCCTTTTCTATTCCCATATTTTATTTAAAATGTTTTAACCCTGAAGATTGACCATTTAAGTGTGCAAATGAAAGGTTGAATATGCACGAGTGTTATTTATATTGAATTTATAAGGTACCTTAAGGAGCCGCGCTAGCGTAGTGGTTACAACACCGCTCTGGCGACCGGGTGATTCAGGATCAAACCCGGGCGACGGCATTTGAGGATTTTTCGTCGACCGGGATTTGGACTGGATTAACTCGAGACCTGGCGAGGACCTTTGAAGGAGTGTCGTCGACCAGGGACTGGCGGCTCCTGAGCCGACCCAGCTGCAATGGGTACCTCCGAAATCGGAGAGTATTTGCCTGAATGGCGAGGGACACCTGTCTCTGTACAAGTACAAAGGGATACTCACGTAAAATCAATGTCAGGTTAGACATCGTAATAACCTGAGATTTCGCCTCGAGTATTAGCGGGCGAACGAAAAAAAAAAAAAAAAAAAAAAAAAAAAAATAAGGTACCTGTTATGTTTTTCCACTGTAAAATGTACACGGTTTTGTCAAAGTACCGTTATCACATTCTTTGTTTGTAAAATGCAACCGGTTTTGTAAATTGAAATGTTTAATTATTTATATTTACTGTTTTAAGTGTGCAGATGAAAGCGAGAGTTACGCACGAGTGTTCATATGAAATGTTAAAATGTACTTTCCATGTTTTCTATTTTTGTAACATGTACACTGATTTGTAAAATTGCAAAGAAATGAAAATAAAGTTCACTTAAAAAAAAAAAAATCAAAACGTGTCAACGTTCCTAAGCAATATAATTTAGACTTTTAAACCATAATGGAAAACCACGCACACACCCACAAGCGCAGGTGAAACATGGAAACGCTGCATGCACTCCAACACACACGTACTTGTACTGAAAAATTTGTTTTACACATTTGATGCGTTTCCAGAACAAAAGGGCATTTCAAAGTCGCCAATAATACTTTTCACAGATACCGTTTTCTCATAATTTTCCAATTGGTGGTTCTATAACAAATTTTATGATTTGTGTTTTGTTCCCATCTCAATTAAAAAAAAAACATGTACATGTTTCAAACAATTTATAATAAAAGTACATGGTATATAGAAAAAAAAAAAAACTTGCGCGCATTCACTAGTAATTTTTTACACATTCATTCACAAATTTGCGGGGGGAATAGAGAGCTATGAAAGACCCCAATTTAGGAAAAGTGGTCGGTCTGCGTTGGAAAACGCATCCAGAAGACGGGCGGAATGGGGCGGAAGAGACACTACTGAAGGCCTCGGGTAGGAGGAAGGTCGGTATGTGTTACGGATTGCTTTGTTCTCAGTCGTGTGCGCGCAGGCTTCAACTTAGGAAAAATTGAACACGCTTCTGAGTCGCCTTTCAAGAGGCTAGCCCATACTTACCGGTAGACGAAAGGAAGGGAAATATTGTGGCGTCTAGGCTAATTCCGTAAGATGGAGAAAGCGGAGGAGTGTTGCTCCGCGGTACATTAAAATCAGGTGAAATTGACAGTGCTTTTTGCAAAAATACCTGTAAAAGTATATGGGGATTAAAATGGCGATATTTGAAAACTGCTAAATTCCTAAAACTCCAAATCAAATATCTGTATTGTGACAGTAACATGAGCAGTTTTGTATGTGTGTCGGTTGTTGATCTTGGGAGCGTGTTAAGAAAAATAGATCTGTAAAAGTCTACGGGTTGTCCTGTGTGTGAGGCGATCATATCTTGCAATGCTTTCCTCATGGGTGTGACTGTATTGCACCTGTAATAAATATGATCTTCAGTTTCCTGTATGAGTGTTTTGCACAGCTGACATTCTGATATTTGCTTGGATCTGTGAGCTTGTCGTTCTGTTGTGGATGTTGTGGTGGGTTTAGATGTTAAAAGGTTAAGTATTAATTGTCTACAGATGTGAGGTCAGCTATGCAAGTCCCTGAGTCTAATTGTTGCTGAAGTTGTTCTCAGGGTACCTGTCTGCTACCACCCTACGACCTCAATCTGCTATATATTTTGATCCTAATTATATGTTATGGTGTCTGGATGTTATCTGGCTAGGTGTCTAGGGTAATATGCAATGTAATGTTAATAAAATGACAACAACTACACCTATAACTTAATGAACAAGTAATTAAACAAGTCACTGGGTAAATTTTGAATGATAATATTTTTTACAATTTCATTTTCCTGTATCTCAATTGCTGGGATACAGGACTGTTTAAATTCAAAATATAATGCAATTTATTTACAGCAAAGTAATTTAAAACACAACTGTGTCTGTTAATATTACTCTAAATTGTTTCTGACTGGAAGTGTTCTGATGAAGCAATAACTCCTATGAATGGACACGCTTCTGCGGAACGACTTGTATCATCATGTCAAGAATACTGATTGATATAATAATGATGGAGAGTATGGTCAAATGAACTAACACACGCCCGTGGACAATTGGGCTTATCTTTATTTCTGGAACGCTGTGATGTCCTTCTCACAACCACCTTCTTCACGACTGCAACGTCTGAAGACTGCTTCAAAACTCTTTTGATTTAAGGCACACAGGTACTTTTGCCTCGAGCTTGCAGCTTCAGGAGTACGTATATTAGGGTATGTGGCTCACTGATTGTTTCAAGATGGAACCCTGAAATTGAGAGGATTAATGCCTCCTCAGTACATCATACACCTATCTCCATCTCTAAACAATTAAACATTATCAACAGTTTCAAGATCAGTGAAGTTGCTAAATAAATAGCTATCGTTCCTATCTGATTTGGTGCCCTATTCATCATCAGGTAATCTTCAAACATCCGTTTGATACATTCCTAGTCATAGAAGAAATTATAGTTAATTATATAAAGTCATGTGCAAACACTGGGACTTGCTGAAGACGGCCAGTGGTTTTCTGGTCTTACATCATAATAATATTCATCAATTTCCCCTTTTATGTATTTTTATTTTCTCTCAAAGTCTCAGTAAGCCTGTCTGGCTTTAATACAAGGTGATAATCTTTCCTAATAACATTTGTGGCATGACACAAAGTTTTGAGGTTGGCGCCTTTCTAGGTATGCCTCTACCCAATCAATAATGCATATACATTCAATAAAACAAATACATATCAATAATAAGGTTTACATAAATGTTTATCTTACCGCATCAATGAAATAATACACAATTTGTAGGTTAACCGGCGATCAATGGGCACATTCAGATCGCCACTGATGCAGAACAGCGAAGGCACTGGTCATGTATTCCTTGCGTCTGATGCTAACACTACTTGTGAAAGTTAAATCTTCGAGTGGCAACTAACGCTGGTTTCAAATCGTTTTTATTACTACTGTTAGTCTATTCTACCACAGCCAATCGAATTATGTTATGCCCACTAGCCTCTTTTTTTTCAAAAATAAATTACACTTTCAAAAATGTAACGTCCCCCTGTCACCGTTCACTTTGCTAGGAGCATTATAAAATGCTCAAGCAGGAATTATAAGCGGTGATTTGGTTTTGGTTAAGAGGGAAGGTATGAAAAAATGGTTTAAGAAATAAGAATAGATTTGAATAAAGACTATTTGTCTTGCTAAAAGGGAAATAAGATGAGTGAAATCATGCTTTGATCAAAGGGAGAAGACTCTAATTATTAAAGTCAGGGGAGGAAAGTGCTTAATTACACATAAGTAGATTTGGTGAGTTGGTAATTATGGTTTAGAAAATGTACATATAAGAATTGTATAGCAAGCTTTAGAGAAGATAATATAAGGTTAAGTCAAATATGCAAAGGGAGACAATGGTTAATTACCTCCCTTATATGATTAAGTGAGTTGAGAAAAAAAAAATATGCACGTGAAAAGTTTTACCAGGACAACGGATGACACCCTTTACTGAGTTGTTTACACCAACGGATAAGCGTGAAACATTTTTCAGCTGAGCGAAGAATAGGAGGAACCAATGAATTTACAGTAAACAAGGACAGATCAGCTGATAATGATTATATAGAGGAGAACCCATTTAGACGCGCTGTTGAGCGGTCGCATTTTTCGGAGGAAGCAGTCCTGGTTAAGGACGTAGAGTGGCAGGAATGTGTTTTCTGCCAGGCTCTAGTTACATTTCTGTGAGAAACAGAATGAATACTTCTGAAGAATCCTATAGACCTAGTTAGAGTAGTAGAATCTATTCACGTATGAAAGACAGAATATAAGTTTAGTGATAAGGGGTGATAGTAAGAAAAATGAGTGTTGTGAGGATTCGGTGCAACCAAAGTAAGTAGGTCCTTTGACTCATAACTTTTGATAGACATTGAATAGAATTATTTCAGAAGTTGAAATAAGGTATTACAAGGCTAACGACGCTTACAACTAAGTGAGCGCAGAATAAGGAGATACGAAGCTGAAGCACAAAATTGACTATGATGCGAATAAACTGAGACTAAGTCAGCAGCTGAGAAGTTTTACAGAAGAACCATGGATTTAATAGCCGTGTTGGGCTATTTTATAATGAATTTTGCAACATCAACTGCTACAAGTAAGATGAGTAAGCAATTGAAGTTTTTGATTGTATTTACAGGATGAAACATGAGCTCTCTAGCAGGTATAAGTATGAGAATACCGCAACAGGTGTTACACAAAAAGTATTAATTTGCATATATGAGTTTTAAGAATGATGGGTATTTGAGTAAATTGAGTCAAATCTGACAGGATTAGTAGATGAAGGAAACCAACTCAGGAAAGAGTTTGATGAAAGGCTTGGGAAAAGCCAGAATAACTATAAAAACCTTAAGGGAAGAAAAATAGGTATAAACCATATCTGTTGGTGTTTCTCAGGTAGAGAGCTATATATAGTATATATTATATATATATATATATATATATATATATATATATATATATATATATATTATATATATATATACTATATAATAATATATATATATATATAAATATACTATATAACCCAGGATATATACCCAGGAGGAATGGGATCTACAAGAGATAGTTAGGAAAATTGTTCTGTAACCTGAATTAGTACCCTTCATGCCTCTTATGATGAACTTATATGATGTAAATAAACTGTTTGTTTTGATGAACGTTGCTCAAGTTGGGTTCAGTTAACTCTAAAAGGTTGTTTGAGTTGCTAGAGTAAACAAGATACTGGACATAAAGAAACTAACTACTATACGAAGCTGTCACTTAAGTAACATCATAAGAAGGGATGGAAACGAGTTTAGATTGGAATTTTTGAGAGAATAATCATCCAGGAATCAATAACTTCTGGCGGCTGAGGGCCAGTATTAAGATATACTCTTACTTGGAAGATAGGTCAATGGATCAAATGACAAATAGAAGGTAGAACAACTAGGCCTGCCCCAGTCACCTAGTTTACTATAATAAGAAGAGATAGCACTGTCACATTTAGTTTAATTGGTATCGTGACCAGTCCCTCCCAAGAACATATCAAGAGTGGACCACATGGGGACACATATTTTTAATTGGTGCCTTCTTGGACCAGTCTTTATAAAACACCCAGTCCAGCGTGTGACATTTTAGTTTAAATTTAGTGCCCAACCAGTCCTAGGACAATACAGGGCACAGAACACGGTCACATAAATATCACTAATGGACACTGTCACAACCCCCTCTTTCCCCGACTGGCCAAGTTGATGTGAGAACATCAATTGCGTCCTGTCTCTATGTCTTTTCTTTACAATATTTATGTTATTATCTAAGCGTTTTTACTGTAAGATATTATAACATTATGGGTAGTATTGTCTTCTAATAAACAAATATTACCATTTTATTTGTCAACTGTCTTTTCGTCTATTTTATTCTTCTAAGTTTCACTTTCGCCATCTCCAGCCCTACACATTAGTGGGTATTTTCAAATTTCCAAGTTAGCCGTAATTTTTTTCTCCCTTTAAATCCACCATCGTTTTCTCTCTCTCTCTCTCTCTCTCTCTCTCTCTCTCTCTCTCTCTCTCTCTCTCTCTCTCTCTCTCTCTCTCTCTCTCGTTCGTTTCAAAATGAAGCAACGCGTTAGGATTTCATCAGAAAATACTACCACTCTATACAGGAAATGCGAGCTTGTCTGTGTGTTTATACTAACGTCTCCCTATCTAAGTGGTTATACATTCAAACTGCGCTACTAATGAACGGGGTGGGCACGCGGTTAGTAGTGGATTTGCACCGCTTTTCCAAATCTGCTAGTAGCAAAGTCACGCATTTTCGTTACAGTAAGTGATGCCTAGAACCACTGTCGCATGTCGTTCTATTAATAATTTCTCTCCCTCCGTCACTCCTCCGTTTGTCTCTCACTCTTTCTTGGAACGAACACGCCTAGGCTATCAAACTGTTATAGTTAATTTCAAGGACGGAGTATGAAAAAGCTTGTAATATTGAGAGATGGTATCATTCACTTTGCGTTAAGGTTTTCTCAAAACCTGTGCGACTGCGGGCGATGGCGAAGACGTTAAGCACAACTCCCCTACTTTATCTCTATAGTATTTGGATTTTTATATTAATCTATAATATTTTATCTATTTGATCGGGGTATCAGGGATCTTACTACAGGTGTCATGTTGTATATGAGCCTAAAAGTCACCTCTCTTGCCTTGGCAGTGATGTGAGGGTTGTGTAAGTTGGTGAAAGTGTCTGTGTAATTTGTCTTGAAGTATTTCTGTCCTCTGTTAATTCTGAGATGTAGTGGGGGTGCTTGTAGTTTGGCTAAGTGTTTGTAGATTGCATTTGTTTTCTGGTGAATTAAGTTGTCGTGTTCGTGAATGGCTTATATGCATGACTTGTGAAATGATGGTAGTGGGCCGAAATGGTGTGGCATTGAGTTGTTTAGTGGTCTCAGTCTGGTGAGTCTGAGCCCCATGTAATAGTGTGCTAGCGTGTGTTGCTCTGGATGTTTGATGATGCTCCCTACGTGTTTGATTCTAAGTGCTTGGATCTTTGTCTGTATGTCCTGGAGTGCAATCCCTCCCTGTTTCTTTTCTTGTATGAGTGTCTTATGTTTTATGCTGTAGATTGTGCGACTAAAAATAAATCTTCTGATCTGTTTGTTTATGTCTGTAATGGTCCGTTTCGGGGGGTCAAAGACTGTGGCTACGTATAGTAATTTGGGGATGACATAAGTGTTTACAATCGTGCTTCGTCCAAAAATTGTTGTGGTTTTGAATTTGTATCTATGTAGCATGTCTGTTATTTGTGATGTTAGGTTCTGCCATGTGTCTTTGTGTGTGCGGTTTGGGTGTGAAGGAAAAGTGATGCCGTAGATTTTGATGTTGTTTGTTGGTACAAGTCCAAATGGAAAGTCTGTTTTGTTTTTCCATTTGCCTAGGCCCATTATTGTAGATTTCTGTACGTTGACTTTAGCTCCGCTACCTTTACTAAAGTCTGTGAATGTCTTTAGAATATTTGCAATAGACTTGTCGTTTGGTGGGAAAAAGGTGGTGTCGTCTGCATAAGCAATCAACTTCTGCTCGCCTTTCCCTGGTATAAAGGTGCCCGTAATAGAACTGTCCTTTCTAATTTTTTCCAGCATGGGTTCTAGTGCTAGAACGTAGAGTAGGGGGGAGAGAGGACACCCCTGCCTGACGGATCGCGTTAACCTGAAAGTGTTGGTAAAAGTATGATTCACCAAAACCTTGCTTTCGGGCTTCGCGTAAAGGATTTCAATCCATTTCCTAAAATTTTCACCTATGTTGCAATGCAGTAATGTTTTGTGAAGGTATGAGTTTGATATTCGATCAAAAGCTTTCTCTTGATCGAGAGATAGGATTGACGACTGACAATCCTTCTCATGTGTGTAGGTGATTATGTCTCTGATGAAATGTGTGTGCTGGTGAATATTTCTGTGTTTAACGCTACACTGCTGGTCTTCGTGTATGAGGGTGGTCATGAAAGGTTTTAGTTTGTTTGTTAGCGTTTTTATTAAAATTTTGTAGTCTATGTTTAGGAGAGATATAGGTCTGTAGTTTTTAAGGAGTGTTTTGTCTGAGTTGTCTTTGGGTATGAGAGTGATGTATGACATGTTTAGGCTTGGTGGGAGTTCTTTGTTCTCGAAAGCTTCTGCGTACACTTTTAATAGAAGGGGGCTTAAGATGGGAAAAAAGTGTTGATAATATTCTGCTGTGAGTCCGTCTGGCCCTGGTGATTTGTCTTTTTGCATAGTGTTTATTGCGAGTGTTATGTCTGTAAGTGTCAGCTCGGCATCTAGACCTTGCTTGTCGTCATCTGATAGTTTCTTTGTAAAGTGCATAAATGTATTTTGTATGCGTGACTGGACGTTTTCTTCTGTGTACAGGTTTATGTAGTAATTTTCAAAAGCCTGTACTATGTTTTGTGCTTCTGTCTGTGTGGTTCCGTCTAGATCTACTATTTGCCCTATCTGTCTGCAGCGTTGTATGTTTTGTTCTATTGCCATGTATTGTTTACTGGGCGTTTCTTGTGTGATTGTGTTCAGTTTCGTCCGTAGTAGGGCGCCTTGAAACCTATGGTGCTTGTATTGTTGTTGTTGTTGTTGTTGTTGTTGTTGTTGTAATGGTTGTTATTGCCGGGAGTTGTAGTGAGGATAAGCTCTCACTGCAGATAAAATACTTCTATGGCACGCGCCTCAAACAGCCTCTGACAACCAAGTCCAGCTCCCGGCCTTCACGTGTGGCTCAATTTGAGCCCGGCGGAACTGTTTCCACTGACGGGAGAAGGGGCAAAGGCGAGCGACTGGCGCCTTAAAACCAGCAGCTTCGGGCAGATAGGGCTCGTGATCCTTGGTTGGTAGCTTATCTAAGAGAAGGAACTCTGAATTCAAACCACCACTGCCTTGCGGGAATATCCATTTGTGGAATTGGCTTCGGGAGTAAACCCTGAGGATAAATCCGGAGTCGGAGTCCCTAAGGCAGTCTAATGACGATTCGACATTATTCTGGCAACTCCTGCGACATGGCTGGTACCAAACTGTATCGGCTACTGCCGTTCCTTTGGATCTACCGGCTGTGTGGAGAGGGGGAACATGCTGCATGGGCAACAGCTTGATCTCCATATAACTGTGCCCAAGCTAGCGCCCTTGAGAGGACACTCCAGCTCCATCCTATAGGCGTCGGCAAAACCCAGGAACTAGCAGTTACCGGTTATAAGCATTATGCCCAATTGGCGTAGGGCATGGCGCCAGGGGCTACTTCCGACAGTGGGAGAGGTTCTAGGATCTCACTGGACAGCTACCGCCCGCTTCAAGCTGGGCAGCCCCCAGTCAATAAGGTGTTGTCCCGCCACTGTCTGCTTTCTCCATTGGGTGCATGGGGATTAGGGTCAAACCCGAACTGTGGACAGAAAATTTTGCACCAAGCAATTATCGAAAAAATAGAAATAAGCAAACTCTCAGATTGGGATGCTGGAACGTCCGGACTATGTTTGACTGGACTATCCGAAAAACCTACAGGATGTAAACGATGTAAGGAAGACAGCCATAATTAATGATGAGCTTAAACGACTTCAGGTGGATATAGCTGCACTTCAGGAAACGCGCCTGGCGGGCTCTGGAATGGTGAGCGAGAAGGACTACACATTTTATTGGCAAGGGAAAGATCTTGATAAAGCTAGAGAACACGGAGTAGGTTTTGCGGTCAAAAAATCGCTAACTAACATGGTTGAACCAGGCGAGAATGGATCAGAACGCCTGTTAACGCTCCGCCTGCAAACTAGCACAGGTCCCATCACCCTTGTCAGTGTGTATGCTCCTACTCTGTACTCTGCCTCAGAAGCTAAAGATGAGTTCTACGAGAATCTAGCAGCAGTAATCAAAAGCATACCTAGGCAAGAACAGCTTGTTCTCCTTGGTGACTTTAACGCTAGAGTGGGTGCCGATAATGTTTCATGGCCTTCATGTCTGGGCAGGTTTGGTATTGGCAAGATGAATGAAAATGGACAACGGCTCTTAGAGTTGTGCGTCCACCATGACCTCTGCGTGACCAACACCTACTTTCAGACAAAACCCCAGCATAAGGTGTCATGGAGACACCCACGATCCAAGCACTGGCACCAACTTGACCTGATTCTCGTCAGAAGGCCACTCCTCAGGTCTGTGCTCTCCACGCGCTCGTACCATAGTGCAGACTGTGACACAGATCACTCCTTGGTTTGCTGCAAAATCAGAGCACAACCAAGAAAACTCTATCGTGTCAGACATGAAGGGAAACCACGCATTGATACCAGCAAGATGTCAGACCCTTTCATGATCGCTCAATTCACTGCGACCTTCAAGAAAGTGCTCAGTAGCCCTCAGCATGGTGATACTATTACAGGAAACTGGGAGCATCTACGGAACACCATTCAAAGTACTGCACTTGCCACCTTTGGTAAGAAAACAGCAAAGTCAAATGACTGGTTTGACGCTTCATCAGATGTGATGGCACCTGTTATTGAAGCTAAGCGCAGTGCTATGAATGAATACAAACGTTCACCGAGTGCCAGAACCCTACAGATCCTGAGGGCTACGAGAAGCAAAGTTCAACAAACTGCTCGACGCTGTGCAAATGACTATTGGCTCCAGCTCAGTGAGAGCATCCAGATCGCAGCGCAAACAGGCAACATTAGACAAATGTATGACGGTATAAAGAAAGCACTTGGCCCCCATAAAAGTAAGACGGCACCGCTAAAAAACCATCAGCGGAGAGAAGCTAACCGATAAGGGTAAGCAGATGGAGAGGTGGGTCGAGCACTACTCTGAGCTTTACGCTAGAGACAATACCGTTACGCCTGCAGCCCTTGATGATGTCAATAGTCTGCCAACTATGGAGGAGCTGGATGCCGAACCAACATTAGAGGAACTCAGTAAGGCCATTGATAGCTTGGCCTCTGGCAAAGCACCAGGCAGTGATGGGATTCCTCCTGATTTAATCAAATGCTGTAAGAGCACGCTATTATATCCCCTGCATAGGATGCTGTGCCAGTGCTGGGAAGAGACAACTATTCCTCAAGACATGCGAGATGCCAAGATTGTAACACTGTATAAAAATAAAGGAGACAGAAGTGATTGCAATAACTACAGAGGCATCTCTCTTCTTAGTATTGTTGGTAAGGTTTTTGCCAAAGTCATCTTAATGCGATTACACAAGTTAGCTGAGCGCATATATCCAGAGGCACAGTGTGGATTCCGAGCTGGCAGATCAACAACAGACATGATCTTCTCTCTCCGCCAGCTTCAGGAAAAATCAAGAGAGCAGAAAAGACCATTATATATCGCCTTTATAGACCTCACAAAAGCATTCGACCTGGTTAGTAGGAATGGACTCTTTAAAATCCTCCTGAAAATAGGCTGCCCTTCTAAAATGCTGGAAATGATAAAGTCATTCCATGACGACATGAAGGGAACAGTCCAATATGCTGGAAGCACGTCACAGCCCTTTGATATACGAAGTGGCGTTAAACAAGGCTGTGTTCTGGCTCCGACCCTCTTCGGAATCTTCTTTGCCTTACTCTTGAAACATGCATTCAGAGATGCAACTGAAGGAATATGCCTTCACACTAGGTCAGATGGCCGTCTGTTTAATCTTTCAAGGCTGAAGGCAAAAACAAAAATCAGAAGGGTCACTATAAGAGACTTGTTGTTCGCTGATGATGCTGCAGTCGTCACTCAAAGCCAACAGGAGCTTCAGAGCTTGATGAATCGCTTCACTAAAGCATGCAAGGACTTTGGCCTCACAATAAGTCTAAAGAAAACGAATGTGCTGAGTCAGGATGTGGGTGCTGCACCAGTTATCACTATCGATAACTATGAATTGGCAGTGGTGCACCACTTCACATACCTAGGGTCTACCATCAATGACAAACTCTCACTGGATACAGAAATCGACAGCCGCATTGGCAAAGCTGCAGCTACCTTTGCCCGCCTCACATCGCGGGTTTGGGGAAACTCTAAACTCACAATGAAGACCAAAGCTGCGGTATATAATGCCTGCGTCACCAGCACACTCCTATATGGCAGCGAGACCTGGACGACCTATGCTAAGCAAGAAAGAAGGCTCAATACCTTCCATTTGCGGTGTCTACGCCGCATCCTCGGCATCTCGTGGAAAGATAAAGTGACAAATGTCGAGGTGTTGTCACGTGCTGGCCTTCAAAGTATGTATACGCTGCTTAGACAGCGCAGACTTCGCTGGCTTGGCCATGTTCGCCGCATGGAAGATGGTCGCATCCCAAAAGATATCTTCTACGGACAATTAGCAGATGGCAAGAGAACAGTTGGGCGACCACAGCTGAGGTTCAAAGATGTGTGCAAGAGAGATATGAGGGCACTGGACATGGATCCAGCAACATGGGAGGATGAAGCTGCTGATCGCACTAAGTGGCGATGCTATTTACGGCACCACCTCAGATTGGGCGAAGAGAGGCTCACACAAGAAGCAGAGGTGAGGAGAAAACGTCGAAAGGAGCACCAGGAAAATAAGCAGCTGAGGGCTGCCACCTCAGGGGCGCATTCCCATAGTCAGTTATGACTGAAGGGGCTATTATATTGTATTGTTGTAGCTGGTCTTCTAATGTGAGGATGATGGGTGAATTTCTGTCTGTTTGTTTTGTAAGCAATATTGCATCCTCTACTAGTTTCTCTTGCTTTATCCTATCTTTGTGTATCCTAGCTGACATTAACTGCGTTCGTTCACGTATTGTATTTTTTAGTATTTCCCAGTGGTGTTGTATGTTTTCTGTTTTCTGTTGGCATATCAGTTGTGTATGTAAGGATGAGTTGAGTCATATGTTCCGTGTATGTTTTGTTTTGGAGTAAATTGTTGTTGAATTTCCAGTGTGGAGAGCGTTTGAAATGCGTGCTTGCCTGAGTAGAACTAATGACAGTGAGTATTGCTTTGTGGTCTGTAAACTTTAGAGTTTCTGGTAAGTGTCTGGCCTGAATTATGTGGTGTGTTGATGGTATATAAATTCTGTCTAATCTTGAGGCTCGGTTGTGTGTTTTGTTTGCGTTTGCGTGTGTGGTGTCTGTGCTTTGGGGATGTGCGTGTCTGTATGCGTCTGTTAGGTTGTGGGTGTCTATTATGGTCTGCAGTATGTCTAATTGGTGTGTGTCTTCCCTGTTGGTTCTCCTTATCTGTGCTCTAACCTCACCACCTACTAGATCCATATCTGTCAAAACACAATTAAAATCCCCACCTAATATAATGTTGTGTCCCCTGTATAAGTGTGTGAGTAAGTTATCTAGGCTATCGTAAAATTGATGACTGTAGTTTGCTGGGGCGTGTATGTTAACTATCGTGTATGTGTGTTTCTTGTTTCCTACATGAACTATGGCTATTTTACCCTCGGTGTCCCTGTTTTTCCTAATTATTTCCCACCTGTCTGATGTTTGTAATATAGCTGTTCCTGAACCAGTGTTGTGAATGGCTAAGCTAAAACAAGAATGCCTTAGTCCTAACTGGGTTGTGATCTGTGATGTTACTCTTAATACAGTTTATTTAACTTTGAAAGACAGTATATTTTACTTGTTCTAAAGACTAGGTAGATTATCTCCCTTAGAAGACAGTATATTTTACTTTGTTCTAAATAAATTAGGTACATCTACTCAGTTCGTAAACTGGGTATATTTAAAATTTGCCGAGTTATAATTAGTGGTGATTTAACATGAGACTTGACTTACCATGTCAGTTTCTGAGAATGGACCCATACTTTTGATGAGTATGTCTGTGAGGATGACCACTCTCTCACCTGAAGAAGTGACAAGAAATAGTAAACATTTATGGCGCCCCCAAAACCTCAAATCATGTGACATATAGCAGCTAGAATCTGCTATATGACAGGTCAGTGAAAGCTTACAATGAAATATCTAGCGGAAAAAAAATGAAAGGACGTTGAGGATATATAATTAGAAGGAATAGGATTTAAGAGAACTGGGAAAGAATATACAACTGCAATGAAAGGGAGGAAACAGATAAGGAAAGGTAAGTCCCAAGAAAATATAAAAATAAAGAAGGGAGGAGGAAAGAAACGAACATATAATATTTTCTGGTAAAAGGAAAATAAAAGACAAATCGATTACAAGAAAACACTGACGGACACAAGTACGAAGGATCCAAATGGAAGACAAAAGAAAGAAACACGATAGAGATGTATCACTAGAACAGTAGAAAAAAAAATAGATACTATTGGCATTTGGAAGGAACAATAATGAATGATAGAAAGTATAGAGTAAGGAGGCTTGAATAGAGAATAGAGAAAAACAAAAGAATACAGAAATTAAAAGCGCAATGGACACATATAACGATAAACAGACATGTTTACATAATAAAGTCAAAAGATAGAGAGTATCTAATGTGTGAGATAGGCGGTATAACAGAAAGATAACATGATCAAGGACCTGGCGCAATAATGTGGTGTAGTTACGAAGTTTAATAAAATAGTTACGGTAGCATGCTTACTTAACTGAAGAATACATTTTCAAAGTTACGATTCTAAAGGTTAGTGTTTGCAACACAGGTGAATCGAGAAAAAACTTACAACATGTAAGCAAGTAAAAGTACAGAATCAGTTTAAAAAAAAATGTATTATATATTACATTGCGATAGAAGACTTACTGTCAAACAAGGAAACAGCACATATCTGACAGCCATGTCTTACTTAAAAGTGACTGTTTACAACGTGTTTATTATTTCTAAGTTGTAGACAGCGGTTGACCACGCAGTCCCAAGTGCTAGATATCATTTAAGGAATTGCAATATTTTGGACAATCAGTGCAGTGTCTGCAAAGCGAACAATGTGTGACGGTATTGTCTCCCCTGCTCTGCAATAGCGGCCCAACCAATGGTCAAACTTAGAGTATAAAAATGAAGGTATCAACCGTTGCTCAAGATTACTCTAGGCGGAGATATAAATAGAAGAATGTTGCTTCTATTTAAGGGAGCCTGATAGGATGTTAAAGAAAACAAACAAAACAACTGGGATCATCTAAGCTGTCGTGAACTTATTATTCTCCCGCCACTTCTGTGAGGAATATTGACTCGTACTATCTGAGCCCCCAGCTGAAAATGAATCAGCAACTATTAATTTAATAGCGCTATATGGTTATGCATTTAAAACAATGTGAGTCATATGCGTGCAGAAATACAATTCACTCAATCCTGATTAATCCAAATATAGATTTATAGTTACAGATAACAGGTTTAATAATCACTTATGGGTTAACAATGTAAAATAAATAAAGTTGTTTATAAAAATGAAACACTGATATTTTCTTCATTGGACGATCTAAATTGTAGGTAGATATATTTTAGAAAACAAAATTGTAAATGTCCATTGGCTGCGCTGTTATGGTACTTAATTGCCGGTGCGGGGTCAGTCGGCGTCTGCTTCAGTCGCTGTTGGTTCCCATAGGTGCTTTGGCCTGGTCCTTCTCTCCAATAGTCAAATCTGGTGGCTGAAGCACGTCCCATGCAGCATGGCTGGGATAACTAGAAAGGTTGTCAAGCGTCTTCAAGACCTGTCTGATGTTGGTGTCTAGCGCCGACTGCTGGCAACTTGTACCACAAACTAAGAGGAAAACAAATGCCCCTTTTGAGTATTGGGTCTCCTGATATGATCAGCAGGCGAGACTGCTTCCATCCACCACCTCATCTTCCTCAGAAATTTTACCTTCCTTGAGCATTAATTTTAGACCCAGTAAGTCGGATGAAAGTGCTTTTGGACAGTGAAAGCCGAAAATTGAAATATACATAAACATACATGTGACAGTAAGGCCTACTACCCCAGCATTATCCGTGCCCAATGAAATAAGTTCATACATTTTAGTAGCACCAATCGAAACCATCGACGGTGACAAGAACTCACAACACCGTCGAGCTAACTAAAAGTTAAAATCTTAAGGAGAGTTCCGAATAGAAGGCCTCGGCGAAGGTTGTGTCTGTACCTGTGAGTTGTTGAGAAGCCATGTTTGAGCGGTCTCATCTACGCAGAACAACCAAGGCATTTCTAAGTTTTGATTCTTGAAGTTCTTCAAAATGAAGTTAGGTTGTATTAAAGTTTAATGCTATCATTCATAGAACAGAATAACGGCAGTCGCTATATTCTGAACTAGGAGCACAGACTGAGTAAGATAGTAACTGAAGTAAGTACATCTTGATTTTTTTCAGTCCCCAGCTAGAATCTATTTTGTTAGGGGAAGAAACCGAAGAACTGCTGTAAATCAGTTGAAAGGTTAGAAGCTGGAGAAATATTACACTTAAGTAAGAAAACAGAGGCTCGACTACTTTTACTGAAAGTTATGGAAAAGAAGGTCAAGGTAACGTAGGTCATGAACCACACGGGATTTTTTTGTATCTCACACGCTTACGGAGAGAGACGGGAAAAATACTAATACATATAGCAACCACCTTCAAATGAAAGAAAATGATCTGGTACCAGCTGCATTTGTTCATTATGTTTTATGTAAATAAACTATGTTATTTGACTCGGCTGAATTATACAGATTTTGTCAAGTTGAGTTCAAAGTTACAGCTCTATTAATTAGTACACCACTATAGCACACAATAACAACTATCGAGAGACGAACGAACCAGTTGTACCTCTACAAGAACAAACATCTCTAGCGGACGGCTAGTAAACTAACTTGTCAGATAGTAAGAAGCAATACTGTACCTGCAACCTGTCACACAGTATTTACACAGAAGTGACCCGATCAATAACGACTTACCGACGGACACATAATCCGCAAATAGCGCGGTCACATGCATATAAAAATGTACTAAAGTGTTAGTTTAATAAATATATACACCATGATATCATCATCCAGTCCCTGCTCTCTGAAGAGCCTGGGGCCCCTCTGCTGTTGGTTAATTGTGAGGAATTATACTTGTCAAAATGGAAATATAGAATGATAAAGTGTGCATATCAGAACTTACCCCGATATCAGGCGAACAAAGACTTTTTGCACAGGTAACGTTCGAATATTGTCGGGCAACTGTTTAAGATGCCGTATGCTTTCAGGTGTGTTATGTGTCTAACTGGTTGCACTTGAAGTAGGCTCCTAGAACTAAAGGCGCAAAGTGATGACTCTGGAGTTACCCCCTTCTAAGCTAAGAATTCACTTCCAGTAATACGGTCTGTCCAATATTGGGGTCATAATATTCCGTGTTCCTGGCTGTCTATAATTTCTCCTTGACGAAGTCAGCGAAGTAATCTTACAAAGCGGTGTGTATAAGCGAAATTTTTGCCCACACACTCATGTTGCTTCGTTGAGGAGAGATCCAATCAGGATCTTAGTATTTGCATGCCAAACCAACCATCATTAAGGCGCCTAATATTGGTAGGGGTTTATCCCTCACTCTCTCATGTAGACCATTCCTTCATGTCATCATAAGATAATACCCTTTACATGCAATTTTTAAACCCCATGACAATATAAGTTCTTGCCTTTTCCGTTGTTACTTCTCATGTTTAACAACTCACTACATCCAGATCTGTCGCTAATAATCTCCTCCGAGATGTTACTTTCTCGAAGTTGATTATTTCAACGAAGTCAATCTGCCGGAAGTGGTACATGACTTTCGGTGCCTTCATTTTTAACAAGATTGTCATTTTCTGACTTCCCAGTGAAATCGGCCACGTATCAACGGTTGTTATCTGCCTTCCCCGACTGATGCCATGGTTTCCGCCCTATGCCGTCTGCCGGTGTTTGTTCAATCAACCGGTTTCGATACTTACATACATCGTCTGGCCGTAAGTTGTTACATAATCTAGTACACAAACAGCTTCTTCTTCTGTGATCCTCAGCCGCAGACTGTCAAAGCAGTCAGTGGCCATCACGCCTGGTGGCGTCTTGTAGGGCAGCAACAAATTGCTTCCATTTTGTTCGGTCGGCGGCCATCCTTTGTACAGTGCCCCAACTCTGATTCATTCTTTGCATCTCAGCCTCCACAGTTCTCCGCCAAGTTGTTTTTGGTCGGTTTCTCTTTCGCTTTCCTTCGGGGGTCCATAGCATAGCTGTTCTTGTAATGGCATCAGGGTCCCTTCTGAGGACGTGGTCAACCCAGCTCCAGCATCTGCCAGCTATGATGGTGTGCATGTCCTCTTGGTTACTCCGAATAAGTAGTTCTAAATTGGTGATGGTTATCGGCCAAACGATTATGTGAATTTTCCTTAGGCACGTTGTGTTGAAAGAGGACAGTTTCGACATTTCCTTCTCTGTTAATCTCCAGCATTCGCACCATAGAGAAGCACAGAAAGTACACAGTTCTCATATAATATTAATTTGGTGTTTGTGCTGTACTGGGAAGACTTCCAGATGTTGTTGAGACTGCAAAGGCTGTTCTCGCTTTATTCATTCTGTTGTTGATGTCCTTGCTTGTTCCGCCGTCTGGTGTTACTATGCATCCTAAGTATGTAAACGTGCATGTCTGTTCTAGCTTCTGGTTCCTTATTGTAATTGGCTCAGGATTGCTTACATTGAGTGTCATGACCTCTGTCTTCTTCAGCCTGCTGTTCAGACCAACCTGCTGGCTTTATTTATTCAGTTTTTCATTTTTTTCTTGCATGTGTTGATGTGAATGAGTAGTGCAATGTCATCTGCATATTCCAGGTCTTCCAGTGTAGAAAATGTTGTCCATATAATTCCTCTTGGATTGCCCTCTGTTGTCTGGCGCATCACCCAGTCTATGACCGTCAAAAATAGTTGTTTATAAGAGGCACACTTGTCGTACTCCTGTCTTCACCTCGAAAGTTAGGTTGCTCAACCCAACACTGCATTTAAAGTTAGAATAGTGGCTTTTTATAATGGAAACAATGCAGCTAGGAATTCCATAAGCCCTCAGTATTTTCCATAGGCTGTCCCTGTGTAAGCTGTCAAAAGCCTTTTCAAAATCAACAAAGTTAATGTATAGCTGTTTCTGCCATACTGAGCACTGCTCTATAATGTTACTGAGGGTGAATATATAATCTGCATATCTTCTGTTATTTCTGAATTTCGCTTGTTCTTTCCTCAGTTTATGGTCTACTGCTTTTGAAAGTCTCTGGATAATTATCCTGCCTAGTATTTTTCTGGGAACTGAGAGGAGAGTAATTCCTCTCCAATTGTTGCAGTCTGCAAGGTAGCCCTTCTTGGGCAATTTGACAATTATTCCTTTACTCCACTCCGTTGGTGTTGTCTCTGTTTTCCAGATGTCACAGGTTGCCTCCCCTTAGCTCTGCAGTAGTAAACAGTGGCAAAACCTGAGTAACTGATGTGGGTCTTCAAAGGTGTCTACCTTTGCACAAGATTACTCTTGGCAGAGTTGTAGATAGAAGTATAATGATGCTTCTACCTCAAAGGAGTATTCACAAGATATTCAGAAAAGCGAGAACATTGCTGCATTGGCTGAGCACGTTAACTCTAGGATCTGCCGACAACTTTTGTGAAGGATTATGTAATCTTATAATAGCTCGTTCAAGCCCCCAGCTGAGTTAATTCAGCAAATTTCCTCTTATTATTATTTAGTAGCTCTGGTTGAGTGTATTTATGAAATTGTCTGAGACATACGGATACAACGCATTCAAAATGATTAAATCAACTTTAAATTTGGATAGATATAAATAACAAATTTAATAATCACTTAGTTTTTTTAACAGTTATTAAAAATTGAATATTCTTTAACAAAAATTGGTCATCATTATATGATGTTAATGGGGAATTATATAAGGGGAAGTTTCGCTTGGCAGCTTGTATGTGTACACTTAGCTGCTGGGGTTTCTGCGTTCGCAGGTGTTTTGGTTCTTCGCAGATAGGTGACTGGATTGCTCACGTTCCTGGTTGTAGTGGATTTGACGGTATTGTATGATTGTGATATTACCTAGTGTGATGCATGAGGTCAGCTGTGAAGGCTCCTGAGATAAATGTAGCTGTGAATTTACAGAAGGTCCTTCTTGCTACCACTACGACCTCACACCTATCTTTTTTTTTTTTTACTAATGAATGTGGCTACGTTAAAATTCTAGGGTACTGATATGTATTGTGTTGTGGTAGTTTACATACACACACACACACAGATATTTAATAAGTCTAATAATATTAATAAAATGTTATAACACACTGAACTAACTCAAGCTGTGTAAAATTTTGATAGTAAATTTTCTTTAAGTTTATTTGTTCTGAACCAAGGTTTTATTTTGGTCAGAACATATGAAAGGTTTTGAAATTAGGAATAAACTGCATGAATATATGGCATAATCAATGAAAGGTGTGTACATATGTATTTTACAAGACTAGTTAATATTACTACTGTTTATAGTTGTAATTGATCTGGGAGAACGATTAATGGATGTGCTGTTGGGGTGGCCTCATCACTCCCTGTCTATGGCGACTAAACATTGTCCATTTATTGATGGGAATATTGTTGGTGTGTTAGAAAATAAGTTGGTGAATTTCCAGCAGGCCAGACGCTCACGTATCTTGAATGAGTAGTTCTGGTGCTGGAATCTGGTGGTGGAATCTGGTGCTGGAATCTGGTGATGGAATCTGGTGGCCCCGCCTCTCCGTGCTTGGGGGCAATAAAAGGCTGCTCTGCCAAAATATAAGACTGCACGGGTCCACTCTTGTATTATTCAACACATCATTTGACACCACTTTGGTGCCAAATAAAAAAACTCACAGTTCTGAAATAAAAGTATTGGTCATGTGTCAGAATTCCATCCTCTAAACCATTTCTGCACACAACTCTACACAACAACACCACATAGACGGGGTCAGATCTCTCTGACCATACAGCACATCTTACCAAGTTGGTTTCACATAGGATAAGTTCCCCCAGACTACATATTCTGAAATATGTTCATTAGCTTCTTGCCATTGAATAGGATAGGTGATATGTTCCACTGATCTCAACACTTGATCCGCCCTTCATAATCCTTGCTGGCGTTTATGTATTTTGTTTGTCTCTAGACCCTGAACTGGGGCGGGGGGGTCTAGAGCGAATCCTTACTTGTTGTAAGGGATAGATTTTAATATGGTAGTATCAAATCACTCGAAACATTAAACAAATATTAAAATGTACAAAGAAATACTTTCAGTCTTACCAGAATTATGAATAGAGAACACAGTTATATGCTAGCAAAACTCAGCTGAGCTGCTGGCTCTAGTATGGCGTCCCTCTAAATATTTCAATTAGTTTTTGGGAAATACACCACTGAATTATTTACTGTGTCTACTACTGGACAACTTATGATGAATGGCAAAAATGCGCGTCTGAGCGCCGATAATATGTTTATCTGTGGCCAATCACCGCCTTTTTTCTTTTCAAATTCAAACCTCCTAACAAAAGTCAATTCAGTCATACCTCAGTCAAGTATGTATTATTGTCTGTTGGTCCGTCTGTCTCTACTTGCGTTTCACAAAAAAACACACTTGTTTTTTGAACCAACTCTGCCGTCCCCTACACAATTTTGCCTTTAAAGTTATTTTTAGCCACAATTCTCCACCACATTCCCTTCCTTTCATTCCAACTAGATTTTAGCACTTGAGTCTCAAGGCCTCAATTTTTGAAAATTAGTGACATTTTTTGTTTCAATGCAGTCGTTCGCTGATATGAACAACACAGTCTTTTGTCAATATCTTTCTTATTATCTATCCGTCTGTATAAATGAAAGCATATTATTTCACTGCTCAAGATGGGCCATCAGGCCAGCTAGGTTTTATATTCCTAACATTATTATTAAGAAAAAGTTACTTTTCAAGGTTAGTTGGTTTTTTTTGGAAATATTTTCGAGCATCTTCTGTAATGCGTTTGCCGCTGAATTCAAATAAACGGACCAAGTTATCGCAAAAGCGTCCAAGAAATGACTGTTGCGTATAATAGCTAAGGTCCCTTTTGTCGATTTCTTTACCTTGTGTCAACTTGGGGACGTGAATTTTTTTCCTTTCCCCACCAATTGCATCTTTTTAGCCTTGCTAGTTTCAAGCACATGTTCAGTCATATTTTTTTCTTTTGATCTCCGTTCTCATCCCGTTCCAAGGGTAAACGTTTTTGCCTTCACGTCTAACAAGTTAGTTTCCATGGCGGGTGGTGACCCGCGGCGTGGGCGATCATGTCGTCTAGTAGCTTACGCATTATTTTTATCCCTACATTTTATCTTTGGAGATATTTTAACGTTGCATCACGGTTAATTTTATCACACTGGTCAAGATTAAGAGTTGCAGCACGTTCCAAGTAGAATCAGGGAGTAACTGCAAAGCTGGTCCCGCGTCTCTAATACCCGTCTGATGATGGTGTCTAGCGTCGACTTCAGGCCACTTATACCCTCACTTGTTCCAATAATATAGTACCCTCAACTGGTACCACCAAGCCAATCTTTACGCTCACAGACTGCTGGCTCAGAGAAATAAAGGCACTTGCAGAGGCCTCTTACACTTGGTCTGAGGTGTTGCTAGTTTAACAATAAGTTCCCACGTTGACTTGTGTTTCAGTTCCCTCAGATTCCGGTTTTCCGTGTTAAAATGGTTGAGTTTTTCCTGGGCTTTTAAGTCCTGAGAATGCTCAAACAAGGTCCGGTCTGATAAATGAAAGCTTATTTTAGTCTTTACTCTGGCAAGGTCTGGTTGTCCATTTGCGCGAGTGAATTTTCACAGTGTTCTACTCTGGCAGAAGTGTCAGGTTATATTGCCTGTCTTCCCCCGCATTTGTTTGTTACGATGTTAAGCAGGACTCCAATCGGAAGGGGTGTTGTGTCTTCATTTCAAATGTCTGCTAATCGTTTCAAACATGCATGTTTTGTGGATTCATTCAAGTTATTTCCTCATGGAAATTTCTGCGCGTTACTGCAGAAGTCATGTCTCCCAAAAAGGGAATGAAAACATCCGATCCTCTCTCGGCAATGTTTACAAATAACCTCTTACATCTGCCCGGACTATTACAACATTTCCGCTCAGGTGTGTCCGACTGATAAGTGCGTTTCTGTAATCTGTCCACAGACGGGTAATTATCGCCCGGCACGCCTTACGTAAACCCAAAGCTCGGTCGCTGACCGGCCCATCTGGGTTCATGATGAATTATCATTGAGAGGAGTGTAAGATGATTAGAAAGTACAAAATATCTGCTTGATAGCAGAGAAAGAAAAGGGGCGACTATGGAAATTTAGTACACAAAAAATGTAACTAAATACTGCCGGAGAGGAAAAGAGATCGACCAAATAATTCTGTGACACTAGACTTATGCAAATAGTGGTTCTAATAGTTCTGCTGCTAGTTCAGGGTCTGCCTTGAATAACTCAGCATTTAAATTGTCGTGAACAGGCGCTTTTCCATTCTTAAACCCTTTGATAGCTGTGATGATTTCTTCTGTTCGTGGAATATCTGTATTTAGGTCTAGGTCACTTTCAGCCTCAGGAACATTTAGCTGCGTATCTGGTGGTTCCTTATTCAGTGTTTCTCTGAGATGCTCTGCCCATCTTGTTTCCTGCCCCTGTGCTGTGGTGATGAGATTTCCTTGCTTGTCTCTTACTAACGTTATATTGTTTGCACCTCATTTTCCGCTGATAGTTTCAGTTATTTTATAAACTGTGCTTTGTTCATTTCTCAGTGCTGCCTCTTCTGCCTGTCTTGCAAGGTTATCCAGAAATGTCCTTTTGTTAGCACGGGTTTGACGTTTTACTCCTTGTCCAGCTGACTGTACTGTTCGCTATATATTTCCTTTAACCTGGGAGACTTTGCTTCTGCTTTCTTTCTTTTCATTTATGGTGTTTAAAGTTTCTGGTGTTATCCAATCTTGTCTCTTTCTTTCCTGGAATCCCAAGCATGATTCGCTGCTTTCCTTGTATATTGTTGAAATGATGTTGAATTTCTGGTCAACATCATCAGTCGCAGTACTTTCCTGGCTTTTGGCAATTTGATATCGTCTCTTTACATCAACCACAAAAACTTTTCTGGTGAGGTGGTCCTTGCGCTTCATGATGCTATATCTTTTCTGTTTGATTGCAATTGGTCCAGCAGCTCTGAATTTCACCTTCAGTCTTGCTACTACAAGGTGATGATCACTTCCCACATCTGCACCTCTTCTTACTTTCACGTCTTGTAATGCATGTCTCCATCTACTATTGATCATAATGTCGTCTATCTGGTTTCTGTCCCGTCCGTTTGATGATTCCCACGTTAACTTGTGCACTTCTTTGTGTGGAAAAAGTGTTCCTCCAATGACCAGGTTGTTAATGCTGCAGAAGCTTATTAGATTGTCCCCATTTTCGTTTACTGTTCCACTGCCGCATTTCCCCATTACTCTTTCATTATAAGTATTGTGTGTACCAACTTTCGCATTGAGGTCTCCCATTACTCTAATAAGATCGTACCTAGGTCCAGTCTCGATTTCCTTTTCTAGCTGTTGATAGAAGTTGTCCTTGACCTCTTCGTCGCTGTCATTTGTTGGTGCATAGCATTGTATTATTGTGGTGTTGGTGAATCTCCCTCTCATTCTTGTTCTTATCAGCCTGTTGTTGATGGGTTTCCATTCCAGTAATGACCTTTCTATTCCTTTCTTCAGGATAATGGCTACGCCTTCATTGTGCTGACCATCCTCTCTACCAGAATAAAGTACTGTAGCTGTTTTTATCTCCCCGTCCCGGTCCATCTGCTTTCACTTATTCCCAGGATATGTAATCTGTAGTTCCTCACCTTTGCTGTGATCTGCCTCAGCTTTCCTGCCTCACTCATGGTTCTGACGTTCCAGAATCCAATTCTAGTTTCGTGTCTTGCGGTCGGGGCATTCGTTTTCATGCCAATAGCTTTCTTTCGGCATTCACCACTGACAGTCATACGAGCCTAAGACTCCGGATGTCCGTCCCACATCAAAGTTTTTTCATTTATTGCTGTTTCCGTAACTGTTCAGATTTTTTTACACAGACAGGGGTGTCGGCCCTGCGATAAAACCTCCAATCTGGAGGACCAGGGTACCAGCTTTTGTCTGACCCCTACAAGCACAGACCTGTAAAGCTTGGTTGAGCCTACCAGGAGTAAAACTCCCGCTGGCATAGCTCTGGGGGTTGTCAGGGTACGCAAGCTGCCATACCGCTACAAGGTATAGGTACCATTTATGGCAGCTTCACCCTGCACAAATAGAAGTCAATGTTGCTTCAAAAACAGGTCAAGCGGTCAGAAAATCGTAGGAAGTAACAAGGTATGATAAGACAACTTTAGTCGATGATAGCGAAAAAATGCGATAATGAGCGGGTGAGAAAAAAGAAGAGGAAGGGAACAGAACAGAGTTGAAGTAGGTCACATGAAAATGTAACAATTGAAGATCTGACTCGTCACATAATGCCCGGAAGAAAAACACGTTTCGTGAGGTATCGTTCAAAATGACGCACAAGTTTAAGGTTAGTATCGAAAAAAGTCAGTGTGTGCAGTAAGTGTGCATCATTCTAGAGCACCTGAGTGCAGTATGTAAATACATAGACTGTAAAAAGGCATTTTATCAATATTCCATAAAAAAGAAGAAGCAGTTTAAAAAAAAACCAGCGATGTTGAAGTTGAGATTAGTTTGGAAATGTACTGAAAGGTAGAATATACAATTTAATAGACTCAAGGTAATTTTCAGTAATCAGACACGGATATCAGATTTAGGCAGCAATATAGACAAAGTTGGAGAGACAGACAATGATATCAAAATAAGCATACAAAAGGCAACAGGTGCTTTCATTGTGTTGTGAAATATATGGAGATCAGGAGAAATAAAACCCAACACAATAATAAGAATCTTCACCTGAAACATCAAGTCAGTCCTACTGTTTCCCTCTGAAACATTGGACAACAATAAAAACAATTACAATAAAGGCTACAGATTTTAATTATTTATTTTAAGTGCTCGTGTATTATAGAAGGATGGAAATGGTACGAAAAAGTCACAAGTGTACAACAGATGAGAAGAACCAGGCCACAAAAGATACAAAAGATACGAAGAAGACGCTGGCGATGGAAATGACACACGTTGAGGAAACCTGTGAATAGCATTACGAGGCATTTTTTGGTCTGAAATCCTGAAGGTAGGAAGAGACGCAAAGGTAGACCAAACAATCACAAGGAGAAGAGAACTGGACACGAAATGAAAATAAGCAGGAGGACATGGAAAGAACTTGAGCTGATGGCACGTCATAGGAGGGCTTGGTATACGTTTGTTGAAGGCCTATACTCCTTGGGGAGCTAACGAGTATTGGATGATTGGTTATTTCAAATGCTAAAGCGCAATTAATTAAAAAGAAACTGTGAAAAATAAATCTGCCCAGTCCATCTTTTTTTGTTTTTGTTTGTTCGGTTTTTGTCTGCTTCTGGTGAGGCGCGTTCCTTTCAACCTATTTGGTTATTTCAGAGCGCAATTACCATTAAAAAAAAAAAAAAAAGTAAACTCTGTTGACTGCTAACCCGATCAGCGTTGATAGATACTAAGTCCTGACAAGGACTAACATTATCTATCTGCTAGAATAAAGCCCTAAAAAGGACTCGCCAGCTACGCCAACGCCCGAGCTAGATTTACCAGTTCATCTGCTTTCTTCACAACTATCACAACTACTGTGTTTATGAGCTGGATATATGCACTTTTTAATGTTTCATTTCTTTACACCTACTTTACTGTGTAAAATTCATGATGTGAATACTTATTTTATGTGAAGCGCCTACAAGTAAAATTGAATTTTCTATCTTTTAGTGCACTTTTAAATTAACCTTAACTTTACAAATTCTGTTAAAAAAAAAATAAAATAAAATTAACTTTCTAGGAAAAAGTTTAATTATGATGTGTACTTTGTTCTTGAGAAAACCTTCTCATGCATGCGGTCAATTTGGTTTGTCCAAGTGTCGCCACAAACTGACATCAATCGAACAAATCTAATTAAAACTAAACGTAAAGAGAAATGTATTCCGGTGGCTATTTCGAACATCACAAAGAAGTAATTAAGATTAGAAATGTCAAGAGTCTATTAAGATCACATTGTTCTCATAAGATTCACACGTGCTATCAGCTCGGCGAAAACAACAAAATGGCACCAGTTGTTAACCAATTCTATGACGTGTGTGGTGAAATTACTGTGATACAACGTTAAAATACCTCCAATTATAAAGATAACGGGTAAGATAACATGTAGGGATAAAATTATACGTAAGATACGAGGATACATTCTCGCCTACGCCAGCGTTTTCTACCGCCATTGAAACTAACTAGTTGGAACGTGCAGACTAAACGGTTTACCCTTTTAGACGGGAGGGAAACGGAGATAAAAGAAAAAAATTATGACGGTCGAAACACGTGTTTGAATCTAAAAGGCAAAAAGACGCACTTTGTAGTTTAAAGGAAAAATCACGCCACTAGTTGACACAATGTAAGGAATTGGTAGAAAAACGACCTTAGCTCTTGTTAGAAACAGTCGTATCTTGAACGTTTTACCGTAATTAGTTGTTTTGTTTGAATACAGCGGCAAACGCCGTGGACGAAGGTTCAAAAACAAATTCCAAAAACTAACCTTGAGAAAAGTAGGGTTTTCTTTAATAATAAAGTTATGAAAATAAAACCTAGCTAGTTTGATAGCCCATCTTGAGCAGAGAAATAATATACTTTTAATTATACAGACGGACAGATAACACGGAAGATATTGACGAAAGACCGTATTGTTCCAATCAGACTAGCGAACAGTTTTTTGTGCATACTTTCACTAAAGTTACATTTTGGCGTCCTTGAGACTAAAAATGCAAAAATCAAACTGCAGATGAACGAGGGGCAAAGTCGGAGTATAGTAGCTAAAAATAACTTAGTGGGGCAGGTTTGTGTAGTTTTTTCATGTAGTTAGTCCAAAAAACAAGTGTAATTTTGGAAAAAATACTACATACTAGACTGAGACTGGACTGAAATTTGACTTTTAGTTTGAATATTTGAAAAAATTAGAGGGGAAGTTCGCTGATTGGACAAAAGCATTCATATTATTGAGAAAGAGACGCACACTTGTGCCATTTGATAGAAGACTGTCCATTAACACAGTTCTTGACTGCTAGGGGTGATTTCCAGGAATTATTAAATAAAAATCAGTGGGACGCCCTAATCTAGCCAGCAGCTCAGATGAGTTTTGCAAGTACTAAGTAACTGTGTTCTCAATTCTGAATTGTGGTAAGGAAAAAGCATTTATCTTGTTTAATTTAATATTTTGAGTGATTGATACTGCCATATCATGAAAAATGATTACGACAAGTAAGTGCTTGCTCTAGGTCCCCAGCAGGAGTCCAGGGCCTAGAGACAAACAAATAAAATATGAAACCTATCTAAGACTATGGAAGGCGGATCTATAATTGACATCAGTGGGAACATATCACCCACCTTATTGAATGGAAGAGGAAACTATTGAACATATTTCGGATGCAATGCAGTCTTGGGAAACTGGTACTATTTGATAACAACTGGGTGAGATGTGATAAGTTGGGCAGAGAGATCTGACCCAATCTGTGTAATGTTGTTTTGTGGTGTTATGTGTAAGAGTGTTGACACATGGCACAAATTTTGTTTCAGAGTTTCTGATCTGGCACTACGATTGTGCCAGATGATTTTGTAGAAGTACAAAAGCGGGTGTCTGTGCAGCCTAACATTTTACTCCAGCTACTGAGAGGAGTGGGCCACAAGAATTCTGTACTACATCGTCACAGGCCAGATAAGTGCAAACCTGGCCTGCTGGAGATTCATAAACTATTTCCACCATAAATAAAGAAATAAATCTTGTTTTATAAACATTAACATCAGTCCATATGTCAAGGACAAAGAACTTTGTAGCCATAGATTGGGCATGATGACGCCACCCCAACTAAACATCCAGTGCTAGTTTTCCCAAGACATTGTAGATATTATTAATATTAACTATTGTAATAATATACCTATGTACAAAAATTACATTTGATTAGGCAATATATATATATGCATTTCATTGAAAAATACATATTATTTCATATGTTCTGACCAAAAGAAACAATTGGTTCAGGACGAATAAATTTTAAAAGATTTTCAAACTTAAACTTTAACAGCCAGTGTTAGTTCAGTGTATCATAGAGTTTATTATTAATATTATTAGACATATTAGTTACATGTGTGTGTCTGTATATTTTATTACCTACACATCACCATTCAGTACCCTAGACTTTTAACGTAGCTAACATTCATTATAGTAGAATAGGTCTGTTTGAGGTCGTAAGTGGTAGCAGAAAGGCCTTCTGTAATTCACATAAACTTTTATCTCAGGAGCCTTCACAGCTGACCTCATCCAGTACACTAGGTAACATAACAACCATACAATAACATCAAAAAACCACTACAAATATTGGGGTCTTGTCCGGGGATTAAGTTTATCAAAGATATTAGGGTCTCCTGGTCTGGGAATTAAACTAGTGGGGGCATAGGGGAATAAATTTAAAAGTGTCCCTTAAAATAAAAAGTGGAAAATAAAAGTTGATGAATCTTCACAGCCAGTGGTAATTAATTAATTAATTAATATATTACCTTAGAAATTATATACTTGGTTGTTTACCTTAGTCATTGTTAGATTGTAAGATTTAGTATGGCAGATCTAGCAAAATTTAGGTCGGCTGCTGTGCTGACGGCGAAGGAGATGAACATGGAGGGTCAAGTTTAAATTCAGTATGTAACTTCAGAAATTGACAAGTATATTGAAAGGGAAGATAGGAGGTTAGCTGAAGAGTTGAGGTTACAAATTGAGGCTGGTAAAGAACTTAAGAGGTTCCAATTAGAGGCAGAAGAAAAACGACAGCAAAGGGAGGCAGAAGAAAAACGACATCAAAGGGAGGCAGAAGAAAAGAGATTGACTGCCGAAAGGGAAGCAAAAGATAGAAGATTGCAAAGGGAGCACGAATTACGACTATTGGAGCTGGAATTACAAGGCCATGCTCCGGAAAATGGTGCCAGCCCTTTTGCCTCAGATGCCACGCCTAGTCAGGGAGCCTCAACCTCAGCTATGGGATTTCATTTAGACCATTTTGTTGAGAAAGACGATGACATAGAGGGGTACCTCAGTAGATTCGAACTATTAGCTACTACGTATGGGTTAGAGAGAGAGAGGTGGAGTCTTAAGTTATCCCAAGGGCTTAGAGGTACTTCTTATGAAGTTTTTGCTAAGATGAATAGAGACGACCAAGACAATTATGACATGCTAAAGCAGGCTTTGTTATTGAGATATGAATTTTATCGTAAGAAGTTTAGAAATGCCAAACTGTTGTCTGGGGAGACATACCACCAATTCTCTGCCAGACTGGAAACCTATTTGGAGAAATGGACTGCTCTGGGGAAGACCCAAGATCTCAAAGAGATGATCATGATTGAGCAATTAAGAGAGTCCATGGCTCCAGACCTGAGAAAATTTCTCATGGAACAAGGTGCAGAGAGGTTGGGGGAGGTTTTAAATGTCGCTGAGAGGTATCAGGCAGCCCAGGCAGAGGTAAGTGGCACTAAAAAAGAAGCACATAGAAAATTTTAAAGCTCCACAACAATTTAGTAAATTTGACACCAGAGAACAAGGTAATAAAGGCAGGACAAACTTTGATAGGCCACGAAATGATTATCATGATAGAAACTCACAGTTCAATGACCAAAAATATAATGAAAGAAAACCGTTTAACCAAGGAAAGAGATGGTGCAAATGGTGTAAGAAAGACAACCATAACACCGAATTTTGTAAAAGGAAACCTTCAAACATTGCTGCAATGAAATCGGGGAAACAAAGATTAAAGGTTAATCCTAATGGACAGCAGGAACCTTATCCCCCCCCCCCCCCCCAGTTTGTGAGGATGTTATTTGTAATGGGGTCACCATCAGGTGCCTATATGATACAGGTTTGGATTATGATTCAGTTGTGAAGTCTAGCCTAGTGGACCCAAGACAGTATACCACAGAAACAGTGGAAATACAAGGGGCGACTAAGGACATACCACTCATGACACTTCCCATCGCAAGGATAACGGTGAAAACTCGCTATGTGGAAGGAGAAATCAGAGCAGCAGTGATAGATGAACCAATCTACCCTCTGATATTGGGGTGTAGATACGTCTTCTTGGGGAATCCCGAGAAACCTGTGATCATGGCGACAGTGCAGACCAGGTCACAGAAAAAGGAGGAAGAAGGTGAACCTATAAATGCTCATCCAGAAGAGATAATGAAGGCGCAGGCTGAGGATAGGACACTCAAGCCATGTTTTAAAAAATTGCCCAAATGCCACACACCTCCAAGCAAGGGAGAGTATTTTATGAGGAACAAAGTATTATACAGGAAGACAGGAACTAGATCCACTGGTCACGGACAGTTGGTTCTTCCCAAGGCATATAGGGCAAATTTAATAAGGAGCTTACATGTTGGAAAAGATGGTGACTATGAGAAAGTAGGTACCATCTGCCAAAAAGTTGCTCGAAAATACTATTGGCCCGACGTAAATGTCGATATTGAGAACTTTGTAGAAGCATGTGGCGTATTTCATGAGGGAACACCCACAAAGGGAAAAAATGTGCAGGACCTAGAAACGCCACGGGGCAAACTTAGGCCTGGAAGGAAAAATAATTATAATAAAGTAGACAAAGTGGAATGGGAGCCCCCTTTTCACACCCAGTCTTCACTTGAATGGATTAACATGGCCACTATGCGACGAGTACAAAGAGTAATTTTACCCCAGAATAAGCTGACAATCCCTCGGTCAGCATTATATAAACTGGAGGAAACTAAAAGAGAGCGAAGATCTCTCATAAGTAATCTAAAGTGGGGAGACAACCCCAAGAAAAAAATTGGTAGTGGTCGATTTGTGAGTGATGACTCTAGGAAGAAAAGTCCTCACTATAAAGCTTCTAATGGAAAGGACCCGACGGGTGCCATGAAAAATAAATATGAAAGTTTAAAAGTCCATATGTAACTTTATTAAGGACCTGGACAGATGAGAAAGCAGAAGAGACTGTTACCTCATCATATCAATATGTGAACTAGCTGACCATTCGTCTGAAAGCTGGATGGAAACTGGCAAATGATAATTTGAGACAAGCCAGGAAGAAACATGCAGCGTATTTTAATAGGAGGGCAAAGGACAGATAATTAGCTGTGGGAGAGAAGGTGCTTCTTCTACTACCCGGCAGCCAGAATAAGTTACAAATTGGATGGCAAGGTCCATATACGGTTCTAGAGAAGGTGTCTAGAACAAACTATAAAATTGACAAAAAGGGGAAGGAGAAGATTTATCATGTAAACCTTTTAAAGAAGTATCTGGACAGACCACTCCAGGAAAGCACCCCCTTACTGACCTTGGCTATCGCAACTAAAATGAAAAAGGAACCACTCACCTCACATGAATACCCATTACATCCCTGTGAGACAGCCGCACAAGTAAAAGTCAGTAAGCACCTGACTAAAAATCAGAGGGAGAGAGTTCAACAGGTTCTGGAGGAACATACAGATGTATTAACAGATAAACCAGGACATACAAATTTGCTACAGTATGACATGAAGCTGGTAGACTCAAACCCAATCTGTTTGAGAGCCTATTCTGTTCCGTTCGCGAAGGAGAAGGCATTGAAAGAGGAAATAGATTATTTGTTGAAAGAGGGGATTATTTCACACAGTGAATCTTCTTTTAGCTCCAGTGTAGTTTTGTTGAGGAAACCGTCTGGGGAACATAGGCTGTGCATAGATTACAGGAAACTGAATGCTGTCACAGAAGGACAAGTGGATCCATTACCAGACACAAAACAGTTATTTGCCAGATTGAACAAGGCAAAATACTTTTCGAAGGTGGATCTTAGCAAAGGCTATTACCAGATTCCAGTGAAGCCTGAAATTAGACCTTATTTAGCTTTTAGCACCTCGGAAGGACATTATGAATTCAACATGCTACCATTCGGATTGAAAAATGCTCCGAGTGTATTTTCTAGGATGATGCGCAAATTGTTGGATCCCCTGAATAATCCATGTATCACGAATTTCATGGATGATATTCTTGTCGCCACGGAAACATTTGAGGAACACCTTAACTCTCTGAATGTGTTATTTGATAGGCTTAGGGAAGCGAACTTAACTGCTAGACCAACAAAATGTTGTATTGGATGCAAAGAGTTGGAATTCTTGGGACATACTGTATATCAGGGTAACATGACCCCTGACCCCAAGAACTTGGAAAAACTGCAGAGAGCACCTAGACCACAAACAAAAAAAGACGTGCGATCATTCGTGTCGTTATGTGGGTTTTACCAAAAATATATCAAAAATTTTAACTCTATATGTGCTCCTCTGACTAATCTGACTCGCAAGGGAAATCCAGATAAAATTGTTTGGTCCGCGCAATGTGAATTGGCATTTCAAGAGTTAAAGGAAAAACTCAATAGCAAGCCTATTCTCAAATTGCCTGATTTGACTCAGGACTTTGTGGTGAGAACAGATGCAAGTAATGTAGGCCTGGGGGCGGCTCTGTTGCAAAGGTCCTCTTCACCCAATGGGGAATTGAACCCAGTCGCTTATGCAAGCCGCAAGTTGAATAAAGCGGAGCAAGGATATTCCACAAGCGAAAAAGAATGTTTAGCGTTAATCTGGGCAATAAAAAAGTTCCAAATCTATCTGTATGGTAGGACTTTTGTGGTCCAGACGGATCACCAGCCCCTAGTATTCTTATCTCAGGCCAAGCATGAAAATGCAAGATTGTTAAGATGGTCTTTATTGTTGCAACCTTATCAGTTTATTATTGAATATATCCCGGGGTCACAGAATGTCGGTGCAGATTTCCTCAGTAGGCACCCCTGTGATCAAAATTAGAGTAGTTGGCAGGCGTGAGGAGTAATTTTATCTATGTGTATCACTGGTTTTGGAACTTGCATTAGTGCATGTTCTCAGGTGGGGAGATGTGTGGTGAAATTACCGTGATACAATGTTAAAATATCTCCAATTATAAAGATAACGGGTAAGATAACATGTAGGGATAAAATTATACGTAAGATACGAGGATACATTCTCGCCTACGCCAGCGTTTTCTACCGCCATTGAAACTAACTAGTTGGAACGTGCAGACTAAACGGTTTACCCTTTTAGACGGGAGGGAAACGGAGATAAAAGAAAAAAATTATGACGGTCGAAACACGTGTTTGAATCTAAAAGGCAAAAAGACGCACTTTGTAGTTTAAAGGAAAAATCACGCCACTAGTTGACACAATGTAAGGAATTGGTAGAAAAACGACCTTAGCTCTTGTTAGAAACAGTCGTATCTTGGACGTTTTACCGTAATTAGTTGTTTTGTTTGAATACAGTGGCAAACGCCGAGGACGAAGGTTCAAAAACAAATTCCAAAAACTAACCTTGAGAAAAGTAGGGTTTTCTTTAATAATAAAGTTATGAAAATAAAACCTAGCTAGTTTGATAGCCCATCTTGAGCAGAGAAATAATATACTTTTAATTATACAGACGGACAGATAACACGGAAGATATTGACGAAAGACCGTATTGTTCCAATCAGACTAGCGAACAGTTTTTTTGTGCATACTTTCACTAAAGTTACATTTTGGCGTCCTTGAGACTAAAAATGCAAAAATCAAACTGCAGATGAACGAGGGGCAAAGTCGGAGTATAGTAGCTAAAAATAACTTAGTGGGGCAGGTTTGTGTAGTTTTTTCATGTAGTTAGTCCAAAAAACAAGTGTAATTTTGGAAAAAATACTACATACTAGACTGAGACTGGACTGAAATTTGACTTTTAGTTTGAATATTTGAAAAAGTTAGAGGGGAAGTTCGCTGATTGGACAAAAGCATTCATATTATTGAGAAAGAGACGCACACTTGTGCCATTTGATAGAAGACTGTCCATTAACACAGTTCTTGACTGCTAGGGGTGATTTCCAGGAATTATTAAATAAAAATCAGTGGGACGCCCTAATCTAGCCAGCAGCTCAGATGAGTTTTGCAAGTACTAAGTAACTGTGTTCTCAATTCTGAATTGTGGTAAGGAAAAAAGCATTTATCTTGTTTAATTTAATATTTTGAGTGATTGATACTGCCATATCATGAAAAATGATTACGACAAGTAAGTGCTTGCTCTAGGTCCCCAGCAGGAGTCCAGGGCCTAGAGACAAACAAATAAAATATGAAACCTATCTAAGACTATGGAAGGCGGATCTATAATTGACATCAGTGGGAACATATCACCCACCTTATTGAATGGAAGAGAAAACTATTGAACATATTTCGGATGCAATGCAGTCTTGGGAAACTGGTACTATTTGATAACAACTGGGTGAGATGTGATAAGTTGGGCAGAGAGATCTGACCCAATCTGTGTAATGTTGTTTTGTGGTGTTGTGTGTAAGAATGGCGCAGTAAACAGAGTGTTGACACATGGCACAAATTTTGTTTCAGAGTTTCTGATCTGGCACTACGATTGTGCCAGATGCTTTTGTAGAAGTACAAAAGCGGGTGTCTGTGCAGCCTAACATTTTACTCCAGCTACTGAGAGGAGTGGGCCACAAGAATTCTGTACTACATCGTCACAGGCCAGATAAGTGCAAACCTGGCCTGCTGGAGATTCATAAACTATTTCCACCATAAATAAAGAAATAAATCTTGTTTTATAAACATTAACATCAGTCCATATGTCAAGGACAAAGAACTTTGTAGCCATAGATTGGGCATGATGACGCCACCCCAACTAAACATCCAGTGCTAGTTTTCCCAAGACATTGTAGATATTATTAATATTAACTATTGTAATAATATACCTATGTACAAAAATTACATTTGATTATGCAATATATATATGCATTTCATTGAAAAAAACATATTATTTCATATGTTCTGACCAAAAGAAACAATTGGTTCAGGACGAATAAATTTTAAAAGATTTTCAAACTTAAACTTTAACAGCCAGTGTTAGTTCAGTGTATCATAGAGTTTATTATTAATATTATTAGACATATTAGTTACATGTGTGTGTCTGTATATTTTATTACCTACACATCACCATTCAGTACCCTAGACTTTTAACGCAGCTAACATTCATTATAGTAGAATAGGTCTGTTTGAGGTCGTAAGTGGTAGCAGAAAGGCCTTCTGTAATTCACATAAACTTTTATCTCAGGAGCCTTCACAGCTGACCTCATCCAGTACACTAGGTAACATAACAACCATACAATAACATCAAAAAACCACTACAACGTGACTAAAATTGCTTGAATACAAACTGATATTGTTTAGGACAGGGGTCGGCAACCAATCGACTGCACTCTACCGTTTGATATAGAGGAATGATATGGTAGATATTTAGACGTCCGAGGGGAAGAAGAAATAAATGTAAATCGATGGAAATATCTGACTAACTCTCTCCCGCCAGCATGTACAAGCGATGTACCGCTAGGATTAATAGTACTTTCTCTGCTTTCCCAACGGAAACCCACGAGCTACTTACGTAAATTTACTTTATTCGTTATCTATATTAGATAAGTTGCCTCTGAAGTGAAGTTAATATTCTGTAACATCTGAAACAAGACATTTTCAAAGTATATCTTTAGACAGCTCTGTGTTTCTAATGTACTCGTATATCACCAGAGCTCCTGGGTTGTCTACCTCTGGTTTAGAAATGTCATAACAAGCCTGTCTCAACCTTCAACCTTTTTATCCTGGAGGAACTTTTGGAACAATTATCAGGTCTCAAGGAACCCGTGCAAAAAAAAAATCTACAGCTCGTGGTACCTTAGCGTGATCAGTAAGTTGTAAATATACTAATTCAATCAAACATTTTTTCAGTGCTCTTTTGAGTAGATAATTTTTGTTTCTACTTTGGATCTGGTTATTTTGGCCAGCTTATTAACCAATTCTTTTTGTGTGGTTCCCCCTCTACACAAAGGATATCAACTCAAATCAAGTCAGTGGTGTAGATAGAAGATATTTAAGTTTTTTCCCTGTTTTAGTACTTGATTTTGTTTGCTTTTTTACCTTATCCAAGTGGCTTAATTGTCTGATTACAAATTTCTGCTCTACATTATTCTAATGAAATATGATATGCGCAAGAGTAAACACGGTCCTATTGCACACTGCCTTACTGGCCACCACTGCGAAGGCTAACATCGCCCGGCGCGATAAGTAAAAAAAAAAAAAAAATTATTTATTTATTTTTCGCTCATGATCTCTCGCGGAACCCCTAGCGAGCGGAACCCCTAGCGACCTCTCGCGGAATCCTGGTTGAGAAACGTTTGGATTTCCTGCAGTAGAATGTTTACAGGAAAACAACATTTGGGCTACTTTTGAATCCCTCATTTGTTCTGTGAACGGACGGACGAGGACACACGGACATGGACACACACGCGCACGCACACACACTTACACACACACACACTTATACATACAAACACACACACCCGCACACATACACACTCTGTTCACATGATTTCGTGTACGCATTCTTTCTACTGTCATCGCTTACTGTCAGTTTTTGTCAGTCACCATGTCCTAACTTTCATTATTACTGTTCTCTATATTTTCTCATGAAAACTTTGTCTTGTAAGTACCAGACCTCGATCTGACATTTTCATCCGTGGTCTTGTTTTCGTTGAAAGTAAGGATATGGAACAAGATTTAGAGATCAATGAAAGATGACAATGAAATCAATGGAAGTAGAAGGATAAATTACAGATGACAGACAATTAAAGGAAAATAAGGACATATTTAGAGGAAGACAGTGACATATGTATGTGGAAAAAGAAAAGATGAATGGAAGAAGACAGACAAATGTACGAATGAATGGCAGATATGCAAGAAGACAGTAACATATTTGGAGGAAGGTATTTGGAGGAAGATATTTGGAGGAAGATGTTTGGAGGAAGATATTTAGAGGAAGATATTTGGAGGAAGATGTTTGGAGGAAGATATTTGGAGGAAGATATATGGAGGAAGATATTTGGAGGAAGATGTTTGGAGGAAGATATTTGGAGGAAGATATTTGGAGGAAGATGTTTGGAGGAAGATGTTTGGAGGAAGACATTTGGAGGAAAATATTTGGAGAAAGACAGTGACATATATGGAAGAAGACAGTGATATATGTGCAGGACAATTATGAAAAATGGTGGTGAAGTGGGATGTTATAAATATTTATAGGGGACTTAGTGTACTGACTGAGATCAGCTGTGAAGGTATCTATATCTAATAAGAGTAGTGTATTATAGATAACCTTACTTGCTGCCACATATATATATATATACCTCAGTCAGAATTATTCTGGAATAGTGTGATGACTACGTTATGTGTCTAGGGTATGTGTATGATGAAGTGTAAGTCATAACAACAACAGACAGATAAACAATTTAATTTATTCCACTACACTTGACAACACTGTGACACTCACATACATAAAACACTCTACAAGGATATATTAAAGGAGTCACTGATAACTTTTCAAATAACAATATGTATTCAGTGCTGTCATGAAGGTATATGTGTCCTGATTCAAATACAAAGGGAACCAGGAATCACAATCAATTTTAATTACACGTTATATGTACAGAATTTATCAATATGAATCTTGTAGTGACATATATTTTTAATAGTATCCTATGTGTGTCAGTTGTGTAGTGGTAATATGAGGTAATACTGGTTTTGTTTTGTTCAAGCTCTGTTGGTATTTGTCATCATGACTTCAATAGTTTGTCTTTATTGGAACTAGTATTGGAGATGTTCTCAGTTCCTGATATTAAAACAATTCAATTCCCCTCTTAATTGTATTTTACACTGTCATTTTAAGATGGGGGTACATAATGTTGAGCTCAGCTGGCCACATCAGCTTATCTTGCGTGATGGCGGCAGGAAAAGACTCCTCTGCTCGATTTCTCCCCTGGGCTCTGGAGACACCTCACTGATAGCTAAATGGACCAAGGAGTATGTTGTCCGACTCTGGATTCAGCAAAGCTCTGACCAGGTGCTGCTCAATAACGTCAAGACCACGGTCCCACAATTCATGGAAATAAACACAGATACGTTGACTAGCAATGAATTCTGGCACAAATACTGGCACAAATTCCCATCTGCTTATGTTCCAGGCTTTATTTTATATAAAATATACACTGGTGATCAACGCACTGCTTCTTAGTAGGTTTATTACAAGATGTGGCAATGAACAGACGCTCTGAATCAAGTATATTCGCAGCTCTACCCAATGAAACCACGTCTCCACATCTTTTCAAAAAAGTACCCCTTCTATTCGTTTCCCATAACAACGCAAGATAGTATTTATAGCCCGACCAATCGTGTTTAGTCTTATATTTGTTGCGCTCCAATCAATTAGGAGTTAACATGGTAGGCTATTTCCGTAACGTAAGGTTTTTTCAAACACGTTATAAAAAAATTTTATGAGCAGAAATGATTTCATGCTGTCAGGCATCCCCACTATTTTATTTTGGTTATAATTTATTAATTCCTAGACTATTTGCGTAACGTTTTACATATTCTTTGTCAGCAAGCCCTAAGGAACCCAAATATACAAATTTAAAAGAGCTAAGTGGCTGCGTTCAAAATATGCAATTTCTTCTACCTCCTGTTTCGAAGATGTGCTGTCTGGGTACTGTAATGTTTTCAAACGTAAACCATCTAATGTTATCTTTTCTAATAAGCGTTTTTCAGGATTTTAAAACCTAACTCTGGGAAGGTTAGTGTTTTTATCACTGTCCGTCCGAAAAAAAGTTAGTGCATGTGGCCCTACACGCGTGATAGTAGTAATTGTATATCGCGTTACGCTTGTTGGGGTGGCATTAATAGCGAGACACGTGTTTAGTGTTGCATGCGTTCCTTGTTTTCATTCGCCCCTCTCTCTTTCTATTTGAGTCCATCTGTTCGTTCGTTTTGGTAACGTAGTATAATTAATGTTAGGATTAATTTAGGTCATTACGCAGTGTGCCTCTCAATGTTTTTCTTAGAAATGCAATACCCGTTTTAATGTGTTTTGGAAACGCTTGTATTTATGCAGTGGCTTATATTTAACGTGGAAACGTTCCAATTTGCAGACGAAGCATAAAACAAAGGGGGATTTCGAGTACATTCTCTGTGACAGCACTGTTATTTTACCATTGCTCTTTTCTTTATTAGAATTTATTTGTTAGGCTTTATATTTACCTGATAATTTATATATGTGGATTAGAATATTTCACGACAGGAGACAACATGATAAGGTGTGCAAAAAAACATACTGGAATCGAGAGAGAGAGAGAGAGAGAGAGAGAGAGAGAGAGAGAGAGAGAGAGAGAGAGAGAGAGAGAGAGAGAACAATTGAGAGAGAGAGGGAGAGAGAGAAAAGAGGGAAAATGCCGAGAGGGAACAGGAAATGGACATTTGACAAAAGAATTCTTCGAATTGTTAAGTGCTAGAAGGAAGATACAAAGACAAGGAAAACAGAGAACAGAAACAGGAAATGGAGCTGGATAATGTTCTTCCGGCGGTACATCCTGTCTGTGTGTAATTTTACTCGGTTTTACATTAAAAGTGCTACATTCATTCTTATATAACTTTTGTCGTTTAGTGTTCGAGCATTCTGGGTGCCAAATCCGGAGATTTTTCTAACAGAAAAAATGTACGTCAGCAGCCCCGATTCCTTTCGGAGTGGATAGCCTGACAAGGCAGTCTCTATTATCGAATCCTTCTGATTAGAGGGGCAGAGGGAGACCGAACAGCACTAAGAGAAGAGAACTGAAGAGAGAAATGAAAGGGAAAAAGATGACGGGGCAAGACTTTGAGCGAATAGCACAGACCAGGAGGACTTGGAATGACTGTGATGAAGGCCAATGTTCCTTGTGCAGCTGAAGATTAATGAATGAATTTTTACATTAAAATAACAAACAAAATTCTGTCAAAAACAAAGGACTTCATCGCGGCTGCATAACATGCATCTCCACATCGAAATTTTTACCTTGAATCATTCATTACCCTTAAACTTCCCAGTGGTGCAGATTCATTCAATCAATTCATTTCAACCATCATGTCTTCTTATCCACCCAAGTTCTCTCTATGCCTTTTTTACAAATCTGTTTTAATTCTGTTCCCAAACTTTGTTTCGGGAAGAAATACTGGCATCATACAAGCAACGAAACAGTAGATCTAATCTGATCAACTGCCATCTACAATGAATCGACAAAGGTCGACAGCAATGTATCTCCAACGTCTTCTTGTCTGCGAGCTGTAGATCCATTACGTTCTTCTGAATATATATGCATGGCGAAACCGCAGTCTCTTCCATGGTGGTCATCCCTTATCTTTTACTACATCTCGATACGTATTTAATGTGCCACACACTTTGTTGTTTCCCTTCGTGAGCCGTTGATCTTTGACGATTCTTGCGTCTCACTCACCGTCTCAATCTTTGTGCACTACGGATTGGAGAAAACATTTTGCATACTAAAAAACAAAACAAAAACAACATACGCACACACACACACACACGCACGCACACAAACACACACACACACATACAGAGACTTGTAACTTGTGACGTATGTCACATCACATGAGAACTGTGAATAGCAACACAGGAAAAGATGTATTGATTAGTAACACTTCTATACCACTGTTATGCAAGAAAATATCCCAAACAATTCAAGAGTAGAAAACACAGATCAACGAATTAGGTAACTTTGGAGCATTTCTATCACGACTAATGCAAAGCATAATAAGGCCGGGGGAAAAGGGGGGGGGGGGGGGGGGGTATTTAATAAGTGAATGAAGAATATACGCAAAAAATGATTTAATCATCACAGAAGTCATTCGGAGTATACTTTTGTTCATATTCTATACAGGTCACGTATCTCCAATGTCCAGTCCCTAATTTTATTTATTAATCCTGATGACGATTTCCCACTTCTTGATATTAACAGGAGGACTTTCAGTTTCCCAAAGCAAATAGACGTTCAGCAACTTCATTCCTAACCTTCCTGTCTTGTGCCATCTGTTCAAGGTATTTCTATTCACGTGTTTCTCACTCTTACCCTGTGGATTCCAGAACAAAGACTACCTTGTAAAGCAATGTACGCCCCTCTTGCCTTGTGTATTTTTATGTCGATAATATTGTCCGTTACTACATCTTTGTCTATATTACTGCCTAGGTTTATGTAGAAGTCTATGCAACAAGGTGTAAGGAGATGACCCTGATACTGGATAGGACACACTGAGAAAACTAGATAATAGCATTTCAAGACAGTACTTATCCGCAGAGGTGCACTACGGGAATGTGAGGTGGCGGTCCGCCCCGGGTGACAGTCAGGAGAGGGGGGGGGGGGTGCCATCGGACACTATTATGACAGTAGGGTATTATATGAAAATCCACCTACTAGCATAATATATTTTTCTGTGTGTTTTATGAGGGTCGGCAAAGGATCCGCCTCGTGTGCCAAATACTTTAAGTACGCCCCTGCTTATCCGAGTGTCCTTAGGGTAAGAAAAACAGAGGCAAACCAAAAATGGAATGAAGATGACATGGAAAGACCTGGACGGATGGCTCAGGACATGGCGTGGTGCCGTGTATTTCTGCCGACCTGTCCTCCACAGAGAGCTATGTGTCTTGTTTAGTCTGCTTTACCAGAGAAAAAAAACGGGGACTAGGAATAAGCTACAACAATCAGACGACTAAAGCAGCATTATACATGACACAGAGTAAATGGTCTTCGAAAATAAAGACTTAAACAATAAAGTTCTTAAGATTTCAGGTACAAACGAGAAGGATAAGAACCCAGCGAAAAATTTTCGTCCCGGCCGGGCCCAGTGGAAGCTGAAGGAGACCTTGCAAATACTTGCATCACTCTAGGGAACGACTGGCACTGACATTTGTCTTCATGCCTCCATGATTCCCAAGGCTGGCTTGTGGGATTGGTTATATTGTAAAAGTTTGATGTTGTTGCTATTGCCTACCCCGCAATGCCATATTCTAGGACTTGTTTTTTTTTTTTTTTTGCGTTCAGTGTCCGTCTTCGTTAGTATACCCCCATCTGCTCACCACATTGTGTCAGCAAAATATTTCAATATTGCTTATTCTAAGCCTTGCTCGAAATCGATTTTTAAAACTTTAATCAGTCAGGGCTTTCCACTTTAAGAGACGGCTAAAATAAATTGTTGAGTAGTTTCATTATTTTGTCAATGTAGGTTTTCTCCATACAGCACCGGTCTGGAGCTCTGTGGGGTCTGAGATGAAGAACTCTGGGTATGTTGTTGTCCCAAAATGTATCGTGATTAGCCAAGTCTTGGATAATTCTTCCAGCGATATCATGACTTTCTGTATCCTAGATTGCCTGAGTGGTTATCCATCTTCTCCAATTTGCTGTAGATCCATAAGGGTTGGTAATCAGCTAACACTCAACGACGAGCACTTTTTCGGAGTATTTATGTACTCACCTAACAACGTGAGGGATACAACTCTGCTTTGTTCGGCTTTACTGTAATTTTTTTTTGTCGCCAGATATCCTTACTCTTGACCAGTTCTAAGGGTTGTCACTGCTGTGGCAGCTCAAAGCTCCACTAGCGGGCAACAAAGGGTCGTCACTGCTGTGGCAGCTCAAAGTTCCGCTAGGGGGCAACTAAGGGTCGTCACTGCTGTGGCAGCTCAAAGTTCCGCTAGCGGGCAACTAAGGGTCGTCACTGCTGTGGCAGCTCAAAGTTCCACTAGGGGGCAACTAAGGGTTGTCACTGCTGTGGCAGCTCAAAGCTCCGATAGGGGGCGACTAAGGATCGTCACTGCTGTGGCTGCTCAAAGCTCCGCTAGGAAGCAACTAAAAGTCGTCACTGCTGTGGCAGCTCAAAGTTTCGTTAGGGGGCAACTTAGGGTCGTCACTGCTGTGACAGCTCAAAGTTCCGCTAGGGGGCAACTAAGGGTTGTCACTGCTGTGGCAGCTCAAAGCTCCGATAGGGGGCCACTAAGGGTCGTCAATGCTGTGGCAGCTCAAAGCTCCGATAGGGGGCAACTAAGGGTTGTCACTGCTGTGACAGCTCAAAGCTCCGATAAGGGGTAACTAAGGGTCGTCACTACTGTGGCTGCTCAAAGCTCCGCTATGGGGCAACTAAGAGTTGTCACTGCTGTGTCAGCTCAAAGTTCCACTAGGGCGCAACTAAGGGTTGTCATTGCTGTGGCAGCTCAAAGCTCCGCTAGGGAGCAACTAAGGGTCGTCACTGCTGTGGCAGCTCAAAGCACCGCTAGGGGGCAACTAAGGGTTGTCACTGCTGTGGCAGCTCAAAGTTCCGCTAAGGGGCAGCTAAGGGTTGTCACTGCTGTGGCAGCTCAAAGCTCCGATAGGGGGCAACTAAGGGTTGTCACTGCTGTGGCAGCTCAAAGCTCCGCTAGGGGGCAACTAAGAGTCGCCATTGCTGTGGCAGCTCAAAGTTCCGCTAGGGGGCAACTAAAGGTCGTCACTGCTGTGGCAGCTCAAAGCTCCGATAGGGGGCAACTAAGGGTTGTCTTTGCTGTGGCAGCTCAAAGCTCCGCTAGTGGGCAACTAAGGGTCGTCACTGCTCTGGCAGCTCAAAGTTCCGCTAGGTGGTAACTAAGGATTGTCACTGCTGTGGCAGCTCAAAGCTCCGCTAGGGGGCAACTAAGGGTCGTTACTGCTGTGACAGCTCAAAGCTTCGCTAGGGGGCAGCTAAGGGTCGTCACTGCTGAGCAGCTCAAAGCTCCGCTATGGGACAACTAAAAGTCGTCACTGCTGTGGCAGCTCAAAGTTCCGCTAGGGGGCAACTAAGGGTCATCACTGCTGTGGCAGCTCAAAGTTCAGCTAGGGGGCAACTAAGGGTCGTCACTGCTGTGGCAGCTCAAAGCTCCGATAGGGGGCAACTAAGGGTTGTCACTGCTGTGGCAGCTCAAAGCTCCGCTAGGGGGCAACTAAGGGCCGTCACTGCTGTGGCAGCTCAAAGCTCTGCTAGGGGGCAACTAAAGGTCGTCACTGCTGTGGCAGCTCAAAGCTCCGCTAGGGGGCAACTAAGGGTCGTCACTGCTGTGGCAGCTCAAAGTTCCGCTAGGGGGCAACTAAGGGTTGTCACTGCTGTGGCAGCTCAAAGTTCCGCTAGGGGGCAACTAAAGGTTGTCACTGCTGTGGCAGCTCAAAGCTGCGATAGGGGGCAACTAAGGGTCGTCACTGCTGTGGCAGCTCAAAGTTACGCTAGGGGGAAACTAAGGGTCGTCGCTGCTGTGGCAGCTCAAAGTTCCGTTAGGGGGCAACTAAGGGTTGTCACTGCTGTGGCAGCTCAAAGCTCCGATAGGGGGCAACTATGGGTCGTCACTGCTGTGGCAGCTCAAAGCTCCGCTAGGGGGCAACTAAGGGTTGTCACTGCTGTGGCAGCTCAAAGCTCCGCTAGGGGGCAACTAAGGGTTGTCACTGCTGTGGCAGCTCAAAGCTCCGATAGGGGGCAACTAAGGGTTGTCACTGCTGTGGCAGCTCAAAGTTCCGCTAGGGGGCAACTAAGGGTTGTGACTGCTGTGGCCGCTCAAAGCTCCGATAGGGGGAACTAAGGGTCGTCACTGCTGTAGCAGCTCAAAGCTCCGATAATGGGTAACTAAGGGTTGTCACTGCTGTGGCAGCTCAAAGCTCCGCTAGGGGTCAACTAAGGGTCGTCACTGTTGTGGCAGCTCAAAGCTCCGATAGGGGGCAACTAAGGGTTGTCACTGCTGTGGCAGCTCAAAGTTCCGCTAGGGGCAATTAAGGGCTGTCACTGCTGTGGCAGCTCAAAGCTCCGATAGGGGGCTATTGAGGGTCATCACTGCTGTGGCAGCTCAAAGCTCCGCTAGGCGGCAACTAAGAGTCGTCACTGCTGTGTCAGCTCAAAGCTCCGCTAGAGGGCAACTAATGGTCGTCACTGCTGTGGTAGCTCAAAGTTCCGCTAAAGGGAAACTAAGGGTCGTCACTGCTGTGGCAGCTCAAAGTTCCGCTAGGGGGCAACTAAGGGTTGTCACTGCTATGGCAGCTCAAAGCTCCGATAGGGGGCAAGAAAGGGTTGTCACTGCTGTGGCAGCTTAAAGCTCCGATAGGGGGCAACTAAGGGTCGTCAAACAAACAAACAAAGAAGAATACTACACCGCTTGATTTTTCTTTTCTTTTCTTTTTTAAATTGAATAATTTGTGAATGTAACCCGTCAACACGGTATTTCTGTGGATCAGCTGTTGACAATTAGACTCATTTAAGCATCATCATCATTTCTCTTTTCCTCCTTACGGAGCAGCGAGCCACTACTGTAGCAGGATCCCTACAGGTAGGCTACACTACATCTGTCAATAGCTCTTGCAACAGTGGTTTGTGTAGCACTTAGTTTTATATGGTGATGTTGCCTTATCCATGCACAACCTCAGATCACTCGTCTCTTACGACATGCATGAAGGAACAATAGTCCTGTTCTTTTTTTGTGAGTCTCCTTACAGACCCCTGGGGACTACGTGGAGTAGGTAATGTGTGTTCTTCTCCGAGTGTAAGGAAGAGTTAAAACCGTTTGTTTGCAACGTCATTTTATGATAGCGTTTTTCTATTTTGTCTTTTAAACGATATTTAGTGTCAACGTTTGTTTAGTTAATACAACAACCAAAAAGCTACAGACATTTATAAACGGGTGCTTGCGTAGAATAGAAGGACTGAAATGGTATGACAAAGTCACAAATGTGGAATTGATGACTGTGATAAACGAGCGCAAAGGCCTTATTGCTCTATCTTTTCCTACATCTTTCGTATTGTATTTTCTCCGACATTTGCTCTTTCATGCAACATTTGCGAACCATATTTGCTATTTCATCGTTGTGATTACTCGCAACCGGTATCTAGAGAACCACATTGGCTCTTTCATCGGGGGAAATAAAATCCTTTGATTGAGTCCACATGCCCGACATTATCGTTTGAAGCCCACATTGCATCGTGATAAATCAGGTAAAAACACATATGGTCATCCGAATCAAACATGGGCATGCGGTAATTTCTGTGACACCACATTGGACGCCCAGATTGGCCAGGGGAAAACGTCTCACCGCGGTTCAGACAAGCGTTGGTTTACCACATTGGATGCCCAGCTTGGCCAGGTGACTTCCAGAAATATATAATACCGCATAATCTACTAGAGTGGAGAAGTCCAGTTTTTTACCTTGTGAGGAAGGGATTAAACCCAAAAACGCATAGCCTAATACACGTGTTTATTCAGAGTGGATGATAATTCAGTTCTGTGATTAATTGTGTTCTTAAAGGATTTTGCGAAGGGAAAAGAAGTTCATCAGAAGTCTGAGTCTACACGCAACGTGTCTGACGTCTAACCAGAAATAAGTTATTAAAAAACGGACATTTGGCTAGCAGAATTCGCCATAGGACATCTTTCATTCCTCAATTAAAAAGGAATATTGTCTCACCCACAAGTCATAAGGTGGACGCAGCATTTTTCGTCACCATATACTGCTTGCTCACAAGTTCAATACAGAGTCATCATAAATTCAACTCACTCGAAAGATCATTATTATCTGAAGTCAAGCAAAAGAGCTCAAAAGAGGAATCGCATATTTATACCACGTGCAACACACTCTTAAGCGCATTTTATGAAGCAGACTCGAAAGTATATGAATCACGACTACATACGCAAGATTATGAGTCTACATATCACTAACATTTCGTGAAGATATCCAGTCTGACCAGTACCCTCGGGAGATTAGACAACAGACCTTTTGTTCATATGACAGCTATTAACTGTTGATCAACACTACAGAGATATACTCAAACAGTGAAGGAATATACATAGATATCTCGTCAGCGTTCTCCTTACGACAACAGTATTCATCAGAACGTCCTCAGCTTAGAGATACCCCACTCGACATAACGTATAACAACTTGGGACATTTTATGCATACATGTGAATCCTCATATCTAGGAGAAGCATTTAGAGACACATGGACTGTGTAGAGTACTCACCATTTTGGTAACACGTATCATATCACATCATCATTTCACTTTACACCAGTTCATTCTTAATTAACTATTACTTAATTAACTGTAATTTTATTATCTCATCTGTGTGTTTTGTGTGAATCGTCTTTCACCATCATCACGTTCTAACCATTACTAACCCTATATGTGTGGATATTTCATTAATAAACCCAACGATCGGTTGATCATTATCAAGAGTTTGTTAATGTATCACTCGCGCTGTCGGTGTTACATATTCACCTATAGGAACCTTTCTCTACTCAAATGAGGTTGGGAGCTTTTTCTTTACGGGATCTAAGGGCAGAAGCTAAGGTCGTGGGGAAACAGAACTCTTTCCATAATTAATTAGAAAACACTGTCTAGTGGAAAGCATTCGCATTCCTGTCTTCTTGTCCCTATCTCGAATAGGTCTTTATTCTTTCTTAACGAGCCAATTTCTAGAGACCTTATATCTATATCTCATAGACTATTCCTGGCAAAAACTACTGTAGTAGTTGCCCCAGTGACTCACCACACGACAATTGTGGATTCGTCTTGGGATTAATGAACCCGGACTTAGAAGTGTGATAAATCACATTTTCATCCCTGCTATACAGTTGCGATAATTGCCAAATTTGTTGGCATTTTGAGGGATTACCTTCTAGACTGACTCTTACTAATAATTTGTCTATTTCATAGGGGAATAATTTATATCTCTAAAGCACGAGTGATACTTTTTAAATTAAGTGACAAACGGACAGATTAAGCACTTTTTGAGAACAGAGGATACTGTAGGGAACTGAAAAATTTTTTTTTTCAGTAACTGCTGGAGAAATTGTTATCATAAATATTTAGCAAATTTTTCATAGAAAACTTCGAGATAATCTGTTATATAATTTTCAGAATACGCTAAGTGAGTGATTTTTTTTAAAGAACTATTTGAACTTGATTATTAATTTAAACCTCGCTGGTTTTAAAGAGATAATTACTCGTGCGAGTCTAAACAATTTGCTTTGAGGTCGCTGCCAATTTTTCCCTTCGTGAACCCATACTGCATATCATGGCAGATGCCGCAAAAATTAGAACTAGTTTAATGGAGGCAGGGCGTGAATATGGGTTAAGTGGAAAGGATCTGATGAAATTTGTGAGTGAGGAGACTGATAAACTCCATGCAAGAGAGCTAGAAGTGCAGAAACTTGCAATGGAGAAGGAGAAAGCCGCAGCAGAAGCAGCGGAGCGGAAGGGGAAAGCCGCAGCAGAAGCAGCGGAGCGGAAGGGGAAAGCCGCAGCAGAAGCAGCGGAGCGGAAAGAAGCAGCAGAAGCAGCGGAGCGTAAAGAGAAAGCAGCAGCAGAGCATGCACTTAAGATGAAGCAACTGGAAATCCAGGGGCAGACCAATCAGATAGAGCTGGCAAAAAGTGCAGCGGCTTCCAACTTGGATGGAGGGTACTCACCCCGCTCAGATGGTGTGCCTACTTTGCAACCTGCACCACCCAATGCCATGAACTTTCCGCTGGAACCTTTTTCAGAAAGGAACGATACCATGGACGCCTTTTTAGACCGCTTTGAACGCTTTGCAACAGGGTTTGGGCTTGAAGAACGGAAGTGGAGCTTGAAACTTTCCCAGGGCCTAAGAGGAGCCGCCTACGAAGTTTTTAATAAACTTCCGGCCGGAGAGCAAGATGACTACCAGGCATTGAAAAAAGCTCTCTTGGTGAGGTACGAGCTTCATTCAGAGGCTTACCGAAAAAAATTTCGAGGTTCTAGGAAGGATGCAGGAGAGACTTTCTCACAGTTTGCAGCCCGTATTGAAGACTACCTAGTGAAGTGGTGTACACTGGGAAACTTTACCGAGAACTATGACGGGTTGAAAGAGCTGATTGTGATAGAGCAACTAAAAGAGTCTATGTCGGTGGAAATGCGTAGATTTCTCATTGAAAACGGCGCTGACCGGTTAGAAAATATTCTTACACTGGCAGAGCGATTCCAAAATGCTCTCTTGGAGTCTCAAGGAGCCAGAAAGAAGTTTTCGGATCAGGCGCCAAAGCAACCTGCTCGCTCCCAACCAGACCAACAAAGCAAAGGACCACACATCTCGCATAAACAGCACGCAAAACAAGATAACTACAAAGAGCAAAACAAGAAAAATGCTGCGCCGCACCAGAGACAGGGAGATAAATGGTGCAAGTACTGTCGCTTGAACAATCACAACACTAATGAGTGCAAGCGCAGACCTCCTCCCCAACATGCTGCCTGTCTGCAGACAAAATCGTCACCCCAGAAGGAGCAGAGGACCGGAAACGTTTCTCATCCTCCCGTCATCGAATCAGTCCTCGTAAACGGACAATCTGTGGAGTGCCTTTATGATACATGACTTGCTTTCGATGCGGTGGTCAGGGCGTCTCTTGTCACCCCTGACCAAATAACAGAAGAGAGTGTCGACATCCAAGGTCCGACGAAGGATGTTGCACCCATGACACTGCCAATTGCACTTATCAGAGTGGAATCTCGTTATGTGACAGGAGAGATTCGTGCAGCTATCATGGAAGAACCAATCTACTCTTTAATCTTGGGATGTAGATATGTGTTCCTTGGAGAACCTACTCAACCACTAGTCATGGCGGCCGTACAGACTAGAGGACAGTCAAGAAAAGACGCAGAGCAGGAACCTCCTACCAATATCCTCCCCGAAGAATTGAAGAGGGCCCGAAGGGAAGATTCCTCACTGGCGCCCTGTTTTAAAAAATTACATAGGACACACAACCCACCTACCAAGGGAGACTTCTTTATGAAAAATGGATTGATGTATCGCCGAGCTGGAAACGAAGGACAGGAACACAACCAATTAGTAGTTCCTGCAACCTATAGGAACCAGGTGCTTGAGATGGGCCACTCTATCCCATTTAGTGGACACATGGGAATGAGCGCCACGACTCAAAGGATCGCCTGCCACTATTATTGGCCAGGGATCACCGGCGACATTGAACGTTTCGTCAAGTCTTGTCCTCAGTGCCAGAAAGTTGCACCAAAACACTGGACGGCACCCGCGACCCTTGGGGAGATGCCAATCTTGGGCACCCCATTTGAAAGAGTGGCCGTGGATATAATTGGACCTCTGCTGAGAACTAAGAAGAGGAACTCCCATATCCTTACCTTAGTGGACACCTGTTCCATGTGGGGCGAAGCCATAGCCATGCCAGCATGCGACTCAGTGCATGTAGCTGACGCTTTACTGAATATCTTTACTAGATTGGGCTTCCCGCATGAAATTCTCACAGACAACGGGTCACAATTTAGAGGCAAGTTGACAGAGGAGGTGCTTAGAATATTCAAGACTAGGCATATCCATACTTCGCCCTATCACCCCCAAAGTAACGGGCAAGTAGAGCGGTTTAACGGGACGCTCACCTCTATTCTTCGGAAGTTGGCACAGGAGAAGCCAGAAACTTGGGATCAGTATCTTCCTGCCACATTATTTGCTTATAGGGAAGTACCGCATGCGTCAACTGGAGTTCCTCCGGCCACATTACTCTTCGGAAGACCTATTAAAGGTCCATTAGAAGCATTACTAAGAACATGGACAGATGCCAAGGCAGACGACACTGTCACATCAGCCTTCCAGTACGTCACAGACTTGAAACAACGCCTGAAGACTGGCTGGGAATTAGCCACAGCGAAAGTACGGGAGGCTAGGCGGAAACATGCCAAATATTACAATCGCAATGCGAAGGACCGAGAACTAGCAGTAGGAGAGAAGGTGCTACTTCTTCTGCCAAGTAGCAGTAATAAATTGCAGATTTGCTGGAGGGGACCCTACAAAGTGGCGGAAAAGATTTCTCGCACCAACTATAAAATCGCCGTGAACGGAAAGCAGAAAATTTACCACTTAAATCTGCTTAAGAAGTTTTACGAGCGAGCCCCTGCCGAACCAGCGCACCTCATGACTATGGCCATTGCTATGCAAATGGAAGAAGAGCCATTATCATCCGTAGAGTACCCGGTGATACAGGAGGACGCACCAGTAGATGTGAAAATAAGCTCCACCCTAACGGAAGCCCAGCAAGAAAAAGTAAGGAGATTGATGGAAAACCACGCCGACTCTCTGACAGACAAACCGGGCCGGACAAACCTGATGGAGTTTGACATGGAAGTCACGGATCCTACGCCTGTCCGAATGAGAACCTATCCGATTCCGTATGCCAAGGCGACGGCATTAAAGCAAGAAATTGATTACTTTCTTAAGGAAGGCATAATTTCGAAGTCGGAGTCCCCTTACAGTGCGGGAGTGGTGCTGTTACGCAAACCCAGTGGAGAACACCGCCTGTGCATCGACTACCGACAGCTGAATGCGTTAACACAGTTCCAGCCAGAACCGTTACCGGACCAGAACCAGCTATTTACTAAGCTGAGCAGGTCTCGCTATTTTTCAAAGATCGACCTCAGTAAAGGGTACTATCAAATACCGGTAAAAGCTGAGGTGAGGAACCTGTTAGCCTTCAGTACTCCAGATGGACACTTCGAGATTAATGTGATGCCATTTGGACTGAACAATGCTCCTAGTGTCTTCACAAGGATGATGCGAAAGTTATTGGATCCTTTGAATCATTCCGCCATCAGCAATTTTATGGATGATATCCTAGTAGCTACTGAATCGTTTGAAGAACATATATCAGCGCTATCCTTGCTGTTTAACAGACTCAGAGAAGCGGGACTAACCGCCCGCCCAACCAAATGTCAAATTGGGTGTGAACAGCTAGAGTTCCTAGGACATACTATATCCCATGGGACCATGTTCCCCGAGACTCAAAACGTTGAGAAGCTGAGAAATGCACCGAGACCGTCCACTAAAAGGGATGTCCGGTCATTTGTATCTCTCTGTGGATTCTACCAGAGATATATAAAGGATTTTAATAGCCTCTGTGCGCCGCTTACCTCGCTAACCAAGAAAGGAAACCCAGATAAAGTGACATGGTCAGCAGAATGTGAACATGCATATGCACTCTTAAAAGAGAAACTCACCACAAAAACCTATTTTACGGCTTCCGGATTTAACTAGAAAATTCATCTTGCGCACAGATGCCAGTAACATTGGAATCGGGGCTACATTACTACAGCCAGATGACAGAAGCCCACCAAATCTATTTCCGGTCGCATATGCGAGTCGGAAGTTAAACCGAGCAGAACAAAACTATTCCACAATCGAAAAGGAATGTTTGTCCCTCGTCTGGGGAATACAAAAATTTCAAGCATACCTGTACGGAAGGAAATTTACAATCCAGAGTGATCACCAACCTCTGACCTTCCTCGCCAATTCAAAGAATTTGAATGCTAGACTGATGAGGTGGTCGCTTGTTCTACAACCTTACACGTTCCAAGTGGACTATATCCAAGGAAAACATAACGTAGGAGCGGATTTTTTAAGCCGTCATCCTATGAGGCAGGACGGAGAGCACAAACAAGTAGAGGAAAGGGTGGAAACCGAAGAGAAAAACGAAGATGAGGAAAATGATTAAGGAATCCCGAGCAAGAAGGCTTAGCTTTCCTGAGTACGATTGACATCACACTTGAGGAGGGGCTATTGTGATAAACGAGCGCAAAGGCCTTATTGCTCTATCTTTTCCTACATCTTTCGTATTGTATTTTCTCCGACATTTGCTCTTTCATGCAACATTTGCGAACCATATTTGCTATTTCATCGTTGTGATTACTCGCAACCGGTATCTAGAGAACCACATTTGCTCTTTCATCGGGGGAAATAAAATCCTTTGATTGAGTCCACATGCCCGACATTATCGTTTGAAGCCCACATTGCATCGTGATAAATCAGGTAAAAACACATATGGTCATCCGAATCAAACATGGGCATGCGGTAATTTCTGTGACACCACATTGGACGCCCAGATTGGCCAGGGGAAAACGTCTCACCGCGGTTCAGACAAGCGTTGGTTTACCACATTGGATGCCCAGCTTGGCCAGGTGACTTCCAGAAATATATAATACCGCATAATCTACTAGAGTGGAGAAGTCCAGTTTTTTACCTTGTGAGGAAGGGATTAAACCCAAAAACGCATAGCCTAATACACGTGTTTATTCAGAGTGGATGATAATTCAGTTCTGTGATTAATTGTGTTCTTAAAGGATTTTGCGAAGGGAAAAGAAGTTCATCAGAAGTCTGAGTCTACACGCAACGTGTCTGACGTCTAACCAGAAATAAGTTATTAAAAACGGACATTTGGCTAGCAGAATTCGCCATAGGACATCTTTCATTCCTCAATTAAAAAGGAATATTGTCTCACCCACAAGTCATAAGGTGGACGCAGCATTTTTCGTCACCATATACTGCTTGCTCACAAGTTCAATACATCGTTATCACAAGTTCAATACAGAGTCATCATAAATTCAACTCACTCGAAAGATCATTATTATCTGAAGTCAAGCAAAAGAGCTCAAAAGAGGAATCGCATATTTATACCACGTGCAACACACTCTTAAGCGCATTTTATGAAGCAGACTCGAAAGTATATGAATCACGACTACATACGCAAGATTATGAGTCTACATATCACTAACATTTCGTGAAGATATCCAGTCTGATCAGTACCCTCGGGAGATTAGACAACATACCTTTTGTTCATATGACAGCTATTAACTGTTGATCAACACTACAGAGATATACTCAAACAGTGAAGGAATATACATAGATATCTCGTCAGCGTTCTCCGTACGACAACAGTATTCATCAGAACGTCCTCAGCTTAGAGATACCCCACTCGACATAACGTATAACAACTTGGGACATTTTATGCATACATGTGAATCCTCATATCTAGGAGAAGCATTTAGAGACACATGGACTGTGTAGAGTACTCACCATTTTGGTAACACGTATCATATCACATCATCATTTCACTTTACACCAGTTCATTCTTAATTAACTATTACTTAATTAACTGTAATTTTATTATCTCATCTGTGTGTTTTGTGTGAATCGTCTTTCACCATCATCACGTTCTAACCATTACTAACCCTATATGTGTGGATATTTCATTAATAAACCCAACGATCGGTTGATCATTATCAAGAGTTTGTTAATGTATCACTCGCGCTGTCGGTGTTACATATTCACCTATAGGAACCTTTCTCTACTCAGATGAGGTTGGGGGCTTTTTCTTTACGGGATCTAAGGGCAGAAGCTAAGGTCGTGGGGAAACAGAACTCTTTCCATAATTAATTAGAAAACACTGTCTAGTGGAAAGCATTCGCATTCCTGTCTTCTTGTCCCTATCTCGAATAGGTCTTTATTCTTTCTTAACGAGCCAATTTCTAGAGACCTTATATCTATATCTCATAGACTATTCCTGGCAAAAACTACTGTAGTAGTTGCCCCAGTGACTCACCACACGACAATGACAAGAACCAGACAAGTGCCGGTGGAACAAGAGTTGAGAAGAAGACGCTGGCGATGGATAGGACACACGTTGAGGAAACCTGTTGATAGCATTACAATGCAGTCCTTGTTCTGGAATCCACAGGGAAAGAGAGGCAGAGGTAGGCCAAAAAACACATGGAGAAGAGAACTGGAAACTGAGGTGAAAATGATGAGGAAAACATGGAAAGAACTTCAGCGGATGGCACAGGACAGGAAGACTTGGCATATGTTTGTTGAAGGTCTGTGCTCCTTGGGGAGCTAAAGGGGATTGATTGATTGATTGATTGATTTGTTTAGATACAAAAAAGAGAAGCCAAGATAAAATTGTTGTCAGCGTTCTTGCTTTTATTATAGCAAAACGTGTCAAATCACAAAAGGCTTGAATAATTCTACTTAAAAAAAGCTACCGTTTGCGTTCAGCTATACAAACTGCAAATTTGCTTGTCGGTTGGACGGAATGGCTAGATTAGATGGGGTGGATACAGTAATTCTTTTTATTTGAGACCAAATGTTGAGAAATGCGCTCTGTGATCGATTGTCTCTGAAACAAGTCCCGGAGCTCCAGCATGATATGAAGAAAGACAGGCTTGATTGACACGATTTCATTACAATTTTTCGAAGGATAAAAGCAAATAGCAGACTCTGGCAAGAAGAAGCAGAAATGTGAAAAAAAAAAGAAATAGAAAGAAAAAAAGAGTGGTTTCTTTTAAGTCAGGAAGTGAGATTGAACGCGTGCATAAGAGAGAAAAAAGTGGAGCAGTATAGTGAATAAATTCCACAATCAAAGTCTTTTCAATCACAATATGAATTGTTACTGTCTCTGTAACAGATTTCGCCCCCGCACAATAACTCATCTCAGAAACATCACATGGTCATTGGTGAAGGAGAAACATTTCCTTTTACTATTATTATACTGTGCTCATAGCTGCAGTCTTACTTACTAAGACTTTCTGCAGAGCCAGCCTTATCTGAGATATACCGGGATTTTTTCGAGTAAACTAAGACGAGCAGGGCTGATAGCCCGTGGGGTACAGTAGATTACTTGATTTCCCTAGGGATGTTTGTTGCGGTAAACAACAGAGTTACTATCTTTGCTCTAGAATGTTCCATTCTGTGGACTTTCATCGCAAGCTTCTGACTGTTTAACATCTTCGTGAATCATCAGGATGTCCGGACTTTTGTTGATGTTGTTAAAGGCGGAGAAGAAATAGAATAAGACGGATGAGGTGGAGGAGGAAATGGAAAGTGTCACCTAGACGACTTCTTTCAATAAATGTATCATGCGAGTGGAGCTAAAATTTATCTCCCGTGTAAATGCGATTTATCTCTCATCTTCGGACTGTACGGTGAAGCAATACCGCTTCTGACAATTAAATAAAAAGAGGCAAAGAGAGAGAGAGAGAAGAGAGAGAGGAGAGAGAGAGAGAGGGAGAGAGAGAGGAGAGAGAGAAAGAGGGAGAGAGAAGAGAGAGAGAGAGAGAGAGAGGAGAGAGAGAGAGAAAGAAAGAGAGAAAGAAGGAGAAGAAGATGAAGACAATAAAAATAAATAAGAACCTGAGGACGAAGAAGAGAAGACGGGAAAAAAAAAATGTTTTTGGTGACAACTCATTTACTCAATAATTCAGTTTTGTAAAGTGCATAATCGAACCAGTAACCCCGTCATAAAACATAAGCTAATAAATACTTTTTTTTCTGATTAAGCGACCCTTAGTTGTCAGCGTTTACAATGGGTTAACTGTAAGCTTAAGCTGTCATTTACTTTGGGAAATTAGATTTGTGTAAATTATTTACATAATCCTAATAGTGACTTCGACTTACTGGCCATAGCAATGCAGAGGTTAAATAAAATGAAGAACCTATGGCATATCACCAGCAAATTGACAAAAGTAAAACTTCTGAGAACGTGCATCTTTCCGGTGGCAACGTACGGATGTGAATCATGGACCATTACACAAACATTAAAGAAAAAATCGAATCTTTCGAAGCAAAGTGTTACAGAAAAATTCTTAGAATATCTTGGACCAAGAAGAAGAAAAATACAGACATCCTACACGACCTGAACATCGAGGAAAACTGGCTCATAAACAATATCATGTCCCGGAAACTGAAATACTTTGGCCACATTAAACGTCATAGTGGTTTAGAAAGATCAGTGATGGAGGGTATGGTACTTGGAAGGCGAAGCAGGGGCAGACCAAGACGACGGTGGACACAGGACACTGAAGACACCTTGAATACAACAATGGAGGAGGCGGGAAGGCTGGCTAGAGATTGAGAGTCTTTCAGACGGGCTGTGATGAGAGCAAAGTTCTGCAAAGGACATGCAACATGATGAATAGTGACTTGTGTTTGCTATAACGAGTGAATTTTTGTGAGGAAGTCCTTCATTTTGGGATAATTACTCAGGCAGGGTATGGGACCATGGAATATCTATTGTGTAGTTTAGATATAACATACAAGGCAGTCTAGAGAGTTAACCACTCGCCAGGGAAAAGAGTTCTACACCCTGTATAGTAACGATGTAGCGAACATGCATAACCATTACGAATGTATGTACGCTAGTTTGGAGTTTATTATTTTCCCATTTGTGTACCGACCCCACGGTTAATGGGTTAATGGCATTATTTAAAACTAATATTTGATGTAAATTCAAGTAATGACATAATATAAGTAGTGCATCCTCACAACTGGAATAACAATGTTGGAAAGCCCAAACGTTCAGTTGGAAGAAGACACCAAGTCGATTTTATTGACAGAGTAAAGGCTTGGGCGTACTTGTATGTACAAACAAAATTAAATTGTTTTACGTGGGATGCATATTGAACATTTATATTGAGAAATTAACAGTAGGACAACTCTTAGGGAAGGGACAACATAAGGACTTGCTTAGCACCAATAAAATAAATACCTTAGTGGTGCATACAAACTTAAATATAACCTTTGGTTATGAGTTGTATTTTGCTTGAGGTAATGGATGTATGTTTTGTCTTACTTAGTTCCAGGGGGTACTCCCACAACGTACTTCCAGAGCCGACTGCTAAAGCAAATGATTACAAGCAATCACCGGAGAAAACGCACCATTCTCCCTTCTGTGTAATGTTTTCAGAACGCAGATAGCTCGACGAATGTAAAATTACTTGTCAACTATAACCCACTTCGCACAGCCCACTAAACGGGTGGCAATCACGTGAATATCGTTCACTGCAGTGTAGAACCAGTGACTGGAGCCTGACGTCCAGTATTGTGTAGTAGTGGTTTCCTACTCGCCTATTTAGCATATGTCAGAGCTTGGTGGCATCTAATCTATTATTCACCACAGTTTCGCCAGCATAATCGCAATTGTAGTACCGTGTTCTTCAACGGAGTACTCGGTTCCCAATAAAGGGCCAACCAGAGCCACCGGATTACGCATCGAGTTCCAGATACAGGGCACGTAGGTTTTGATTCACAGCGCAAGTATAGAAGTGCAAAAAATACACCTGCCTTGGGCTGACCTCGACTTATTATGTCTTCTGGTCGGTGCGACACCTGCCTTTATTAGTTGTCAGAGGAAAGACAGAATAAACTGACAGTCCCTGCCTAAGTTTAGGCTAGGTCAGTTTTTGTGAAAAAGGCGCAAGAATTAGCGTCTCTAGTGGCATCAAAGAAGAATTGGCTGCCCGAAGAGCAGCAGCTGGGAGACTCTTTCAGGTCATAAATAAAGGATTTCTCAGTAAAACAGAAGTTGACAAGAAGACGAAGATGGCTGTATACCTCTCCACTTATGTTCCAATATTGACCTATGGATGCGAGTCATGGGCAATGGCTACGTCTCGTAAAAGCGAGCTGCAAACCTCAGAAATGAGGTATCTGAAGAATGTGGTTGAACTAACAAGAAGAGACATGGTTGTGGTGGATTAACACCGGGGAGGTTATTGATGGTATACAAAAAGAAAATATAAGTGTCAACAGCGTGAGGTCAAGCTATGTAAGACCCTGAGTCTAATAGTTGAAAATGGTATTGATGAGTTCTCAGGGGACTTAACGCTACCTCCCTCAGATCTCCCGCTGTGCAATATTTTTATATCTATTGAGAGATGTTTTATGTGGCTTCGTGTCTAGGGTAATGCAAATGTAGTGATAAATGCCTGACAAAAACAAACACAACGTTAACTTAATGAAAATTAAATCAACAAGACTGGGGTTAAAGTTATAATATTATCTTACAATTTTAATTTCCTGTACCGCAAATCTTTTGGGACAGGAATGTTTAAAACTTAAAATGAAGTGTGTTTTATGTACAGCATTAAATAAATATGAAGGACATCTTGTCCATAAATGTCACTACTATAATGTTTATAGAATTTTATTCCCTGATGAAACAATACTGTCTTATGAAGTGTCACTACTTGGAAGAACTGGGTGTCTCATCATTTCACAAAACAGTTTATTAAACGTGTGGATAATACAACGTGATGAACTGACATAAGCCCGCAATCTGATGGCTTATCTTGTGGTTCCTTTGAAGATAGATGACTTGCTGGAAAATACACACTCGTTCACTACAGTGTGTTCTGGAGGCAGGTAAGACTTAAACATTCAAACAACCAGCATGTTGCCTCGAAACTCTGCAGCTCCAGGTTATGGCTCACTGGGTAATTTATGACTCAACCCTGCAACAAGAGGAACAGGCCTCCCTAAGTACTCTAGTTATGTATCTCCACCACTAACAATTAAACATCATTAAACATGTGTTGTGATCAGATAAAAGAGCTAACCAAATAGCTACAGTCCCTAATTTTAATTGTGACTGCTTCATACTCAGGGGGTATCTTCTTCTCCCCACATGGTTTCAACGCCCCTGTCACTTTAAACCTTCTTTATCTTCAGCTGGGATACACTCTTTTCTTTTTCTCTCTCTAGTGATCTGTTAATTCTTTTCATATGAAATTCTATTTATTTTTAAAGTTATTTGAACCTGAGGTCTGCCGAAGACTGCCAGTGGCTTCCTGGTCTTACAGTCGTAATATTTTATACATCCATTTTCCAACACAATGTACTTTCATTTGCTTCCTAAGTCTACTTAGGCATGCCTGTGCTCCTAGTATGTCGCAAGCTTCCACAAAGGCAAATGTCGCACAACCAAAACTTGTGGGCGCCCTATCTGGGTTGGCCTCTACATATTAATAATAATTTATATACATCAATAAAATTGTTCATCTTACCGCAATCAATGAAATATTTCACAAGTATAAGGTTAACTAGCGATCAATGGCACAAGTTCAGATCGCCGAATTCCAAACCGCAAAGGCAATTGGTCACTAATTGCTCAGCGTCTGCTCTTAACCCTTCTTGTAGTAAATATTTTTTCAAATGGCACTTATGCTTAGCAAAGCGTTCGTTTTATCCCCTCTCTTCCTAGACTAACCTCACCCAATCAAATCAAGTCAAGCAAATTTGACTGTTCAGAAACGCGTCCCCTAAAATTTAACTTCCGAAGATTTTCAAAGTTGAGCGGTTACCACTGTGTATGTCTGTCTGTCTGTCTTCCATTTTTATTTTCTTCGATATCTCCGTTGTTATTGAAGTGATTTTAAAAATTGAAAGTGATTATTAACCTGACAATTGTCCTTTATCTAGCCAGTATGTTTTCATTTACTTCTTTATCATAGTTTTCATCTTTGTACTTTTTCTTCTTTCTTTATTCAGATCAACAGACTTTTACTTTAAAGCAAAATAACATATTATAGGAATTAATATGGTATTCCAATAACCAATATTATCGTTTCTGTCCTTTCCTTTTATTTATCCTTCTATAGAATCCATTACATTATCTACGTTTTCTTTGCCCCTTTCTCTGCCCTGCACACAATTTGTTTGCTAGTTTCAGTTTCACAATGCACAAGTTAGGTTAGATTTTTTCCATGTTAATCCCCCCCCCCCCTTTTTTTTTTCTCTCTCGCCCGTTCTTTGAAAACGAAACAACGCGTTGGCCGGATGCCAAACTGTCTAAAAGTCGTTTACAAATATTGGGGCAAGTGGAGAAAAAGTGCGTGTGTTTGCGGGTGGGGAATCGTATGCTGGGCATTAGTTAATTCAAATCTTGGACCAGCGATGGCCTTGGGCAAAAAAATTTCAAACATGTTGTAGTTATTTATAGTTACAACCTGTCTCTAAATAATAGGAGGGGTCAATGCGTTTGCGGGTGGTAACCCTTTTGAACGATAATAGTAGAGAAAATTCAAATACTGTGTCCAATTCTTAGTAACAGTGTGACCTTTGTCCTCAATGATTTTCAAATCTAGTGGGGTTATAAGCGGAAAATTTACGTTACTAGGTTTTTTTTAAATAGGGGAAATTGAGCGGGGTGTTAAAAGGAGTGACTTTATCACAATGGTCCGCAACCAGACGATACGGCAAGGCCTCAAAATCCGGCCCATGTAGATACAAATAAAACAGCCCCAACAATGATAGTTTGTCCAGGTCTGCAGAATAGGAGAAGATCGGCTACCACGACAAGTATGGGAAACTAAGAGCCAGGGATTCAGACCTCCAGGACGACCCAGAGTTCGTTGGGAGGACAACATAAGACAATCTCTGAAGGACCAAGGACTAGATTTGAACCAAGCTAGGAAGAAGACAGAACTCTCTGGCAAACCTCTACACCCCAGGGTAGAAGAGGAGTGATTAAGTAAGTCTCATTTTCCTTCTCCTTCGATCTCTTTTCCATTTCGTGAAATTAAACAGTAAGTTCTCGTCACACTGATGAAGAATCGCTGTCCACATTTTGAAGCTAGGGGATATAGGATGCCGCAATTTCAACACACACAAAGGGGAAGTAAAAACAAACATAACAAGTAACGCCATTTTCAACCGCTTAAAGCAAAAAAGCACGATTTAAAAAAAAAAAAGGCATTACTCGGAATAAGTGCAGATACGTGTCTTGATGGCTGATGGCGAGACTTCAGGGGTTCATAGTGAAGTAGAAAACAGAAAATCAGACAGACAGTAATACATTAACAGAAAATCAGATAGACTAAACATTCAGAGAGGTTGACAGATAGACAGTTACACATAAAATCAGACAGAAAGGCAGACTGACAGATAGGCAGACAAACTGACTGACTGATTTCTAGACAGACAGCTAGACATATAGACAGCGAGACAAACAAACAAACAAACAAACGGACGGACGGACGGACGGACGGACGGACGGACGGACGGACGGACGGACGGACGGACGGACGGACAGACAGACAGACAGACAGACAGACAGACAGACAGACAGACAGATAGATAGATAGATAGATAGGTAGATAGATAGATAGATAGATAGATAGATAGATAGATAGATAGATAGATAGATAGATAGATAGATAGATAGATAGATAGATAGATAGATAGATAGATAGATAGATAGATAGATAGATAGATAGATAGATAGATAGGACGGATTAAACCAATCTAGAATAATTAACCATTTAAATTATCGTTTTCGAAACAATTAAAAAAAAAACGAATCCAACACTCTTTCACGAAAAACAGACAACAATAACCCACTGACAGCTTGTATCGTTTGAAAAATCTACACTGTATAGCCTGAACTAATAAAGTGTTTTAACGCTCATGCATTGTCTCTATTCCTATATTAGTATATGCTCTGTGTGGTTCCTATATTAGTATATGCTCTGTGTGGTTCCTATATTAGTATATGCTCTGTGTGGGTTCCCAGGAGTCTCTGAAGAGACAAATACAGAATAGGACTAATGCACCTCAGGCGTGTCGTACAAGGCGACTAATGTGAGGTTGTGCATGGGACTGGCAACATTTTCATGTCAAACAAGTTGCCACAGAACCCACAACTGCACGAGCGTATGAATGTTTGGTGCAGGCCTCCTGCTGGGAGACGAGCTACTGTGGTGGTTCCATGGTTCCGTAAAGAGCGTACAGGAATGTGGTGATGATGATGATATTAGTAAAGATACAGCATACAAGATTAATCTTTGTAATGTCACAAACTAGCGTACACATTTTAGGAGAAGGTAAAGATAAAAGATCCCGTTACACGCCTATTGAGGCATATTGGGAATATGGTGTTAGGCCCTTATTTTCTTGACCATCGGCACACTAGGGGTAATGTGGTCAGCATCACGCCGGCCGCCTTAACCTTCCCAGGGCTGCTCTGGTACCAAAATTCATGAGGCTGGGTCGACCCCAGAGCCATCTGCGGTCTAAAAAATCCCAGCTCAACTGGGGATCGAACCATGGACCACCGAGCTAGGAAGCCAGTGCACTAACCACTGTGCCACCGCGGCTCCTACACATTTTATTCTTCTTTTTTTTTGGATGTATAAAACTAGCAGCAACGTGCAGTTCCCGGGGGTCTCTGAGAAGACACAGAAACGTCATGTCTACTTCTTCCTCAGGCATCTCATACAAGGCAATTACCATGAGGTTTTTGCGTGCGGCTGGCAACATCATCATATAAAAAATGACTACAGAAACCACGGCTGCAGGAGCACGTGAATGCCTTGAAGCAGGCTTCCTACAAGGGGAGACCAGCTGCAGTAGTGGCTTAATGCTTTGCAGGGAGTCATGTCGCGGATTGTCTCCCCTGCTCTGCAGTAGTGGTCCGCATATGGTCATACTTCGAGTAAAAGGATGAGGGTTTTCAAAGGTACCAACCTTCGCCCAAGATTACTCTTTGTAGAGATATAAATAGAAGGTTGGTGGTTCTATTTCCTGGTGTCTCACAGGGATTTTAAAAATTGTAGGTACAACTGAGTCATCTAAGTTTGTTATAACGTAGTATTCTCCGCCCACTTATGTGAAAAAAAAGTTTTGATTCGTACATTATGAGACCGCAGCTGAAGGTGAATCAGCAAAATATTAATTTGATAGCTCTGTATGTGTGTATATATATATATATATATATATATATATATATATATATATATATATATATATATATATATATATATATATATATATATATATATATATATATATATATATATATATATATATATATATATATATATATATAATAATAATAATAATAGCCCCTTCAGTCATAACTGACCATGGGAATGCGCCCCTGAGGTGGCAGCCCTCAGCTGCTTATTTTCCTGGTGCTCCCTTCGACGTTTTCGTATATGTCGGCGTCTGTGGCCTAATGGATATGAACGCAGTTTCATAATCCAGATATACCAGGTTCGAAACCTGCTGCAGGCGGTTTGGTAGCAGATCGCTTTGTGTGGATTTTTAACAATGGTATAAGCGCCGTACCGTTCAGAAAGCAATGGCAAACTACTGAATGAAAAAATTGCCTAGAAAAATCACAAACAGCCAATAAAAGCTGGGGTTGATTGCCACGTCCTGTAAAGGATAAGCAACTAACTATATATATATATCAGTGGAAAGGCAATCGCCACTTATTATCACCTTCGTCGATTTTCAAAAAGCCTTTGATAGTCTACACCGCCCATCATTGTGGAAGATACTTACAATCTATGGTTTTCCAACAAAATATGTGAATATAATCAAAGCGCTATATGACAATGCAAGATGTTGTGTTAGAACAAATAAAGGGAATACAGAATGGTTTACAGTAGAAACAGGGGTGAAACAAGGCTGTATTATGTCACCACTACTTTTTGGAATAGCTATTGATTGGGTTATGAGAAACTATACCCACAATGAACAATTAGGTATAAAATTGACAAATGGAAAATTCCTGGGGGACCTGGATTTCGCAGATGATGTAGCATTCTTAAGTTCAACACCAAGACAATCCCAAGAAGCAATAAATAATTTGTGTCATCTCTCGGTTAAAATAGGTCTCCAAATAAATGCCTCTAAAACTAAAGCTATTAACTTTTCTAACGAGACCTTTGATATCATCTTGAACGGGGAAAAACTACAGAAAGTTGAAAGTTTCAATTACTCAGGATGGTGACACAACAAGAGAAATCCATACTAGAGTTGCTTTGGCAGCTAGCGCCTTCAATAGATTATCTAACATTTGGAAATTACGATCATTGAATATACATACCAAGCTTCGTCTGTTTAATTCAAACGTTATCTCTGTGTTAACATACGGCTGTGAGAGTTGGAAAATAACAAAATCATTGGAGAACAAGCTGAATACATTCGAGAACAAATGTCTTAGAAAACTCATGAACATCAGTTGGAAAGAATTCAAGACTAATCGACAAAAAAGAGAAGACTCTAGGCAGAAATATGTCTCCGACTATATAAGGAAAAGACGATGGTCATATATCGGTCATGTCCTACGAATGCAAAACAACAGAATACCACTACAGGCGCTCACTTGGGTTCCTGAGGGTAAGAGGAAAAAAGGAAGACCAAAAGAAACACTCAGAAGAACAATAATAAGAGAAGGAAGAACATTGGGCCTAAATAATGTGCAAGAGCTAAGAGGAGTGGCGTCACAACGAACAACCTGGAGAGCACTGGTTTCTGCCTTATGCGCCGTGTTTGGTGCTTAAAGAATTTATTATTATTATTATAATATATATATATATATATATATATATATATATATATATATATATATATATATATATATATATATATATATATATATATATATATATATATATATATATATATATATATATATATATATATATATATATATATATATATAATTTCCTCGTGTCCCAAGATAGAAAACTCTATACAGAGCGATACAACAGGAGGCAATCTGATCATCAGAAGTAGTCCCCCCATCGATCAAGTGTTTTGGCCCCTTAACCTCCTTTACACTCAAAGGGGCGTGGGCCCACTTGGGTCTTGACTCCCAAGGGTCAGCCTACTGTTCCCTTGTGCGGTGAATTGAACCCACTACACCTTGGTTGCAGCTTTCACATTCCTATTTTCTACCAGCTGGAGGCACTTGTGAAAGTCATCTTTATGTTGAAACCAAATTACTGTCCCGAGTTCCATAGCCCGTTGCGGGTGTTCCACAGCCAGCACGATGCCTTTTCGGCAGTTTCGCTGAGCCTCTTGAGTGCCCTTGTTCTTGACTGTCCCCTCAACCCTAACAGTTTCAGTAGATCATTCACTGAGGCCGCCACAAGACCTCTTGCACCTTCCTCAACAGCCATGACCTTTGCAGTGAACCCATCGTGTCTCAAGTCCGTGGCCAGATCATTATACTTAGCCACTTTGAACGAGTGTTGATCGCCCAATCTGGATTCAAATGGCACGGTCAGCTCAATCATTATAATCTGGTGCGATGATGAGGAATGTAGCACTATATCTGGCCGTCTTCCAGATCTTCTAATGCTCTCTGGATATGCCCCTAGCCCAGGTAGGTCTACTGCCATCTCCCAGTCATTTGCACAGTCAAGAAGGGATGGTAAAATGCTACTTGATTTACTTGGTTTGGGGTGTGCTGACTTTCCTGCTCTCAGAAAGTATGTATTTGCTGTGCTCGGTCTGACATTGCTGTTCGCCTTCACCCTTGCCAGGTCTGTTGTAGCAGCCAGCTCATTTAGTACTTCGTTGTGGAGCCATGTGTATCGTCCTTGCCCTAATGCCACCTTGTATGCTGAGAGCACGTGTTCAAGTGTCTTCTTCTCATGGCACAGTGGGCACTGAGCATCATCAGACTTTCCCCATCTCACAAGGTTTGCGGACGATGGCAGGAGGCCATATATTGATTTAATAATGAAGCTGAGTCTAGGAGGTGCCATTTGCCATATATCATTCCATGTCAAGGACCTTTGCAGGGCTCCTTCCCTTGTAGTTCATTGGCCTTGTTGGGCCTGCTGCACCGCTTTTTGCATCCTCTTCTCATTCTCAGCTCCTCGTATCTCCTGAATTACCATGTCTCTGCGTTCCCCGTTTATTGCCTTGGACCACCAGCGGATGTCACCATGACCAAATCCCCGTCTATTCGTCTGTGTGTATCCGATTACCTCCCTCAGCTTGAGCGACTCTTGGGCAGCACCAACAGCTTCATCCACTTTCCACTTCCTTCCAGTTTTCAGTGTGGGCTGAATGGACTTAACTACGTCATCTGCTGACTCGCACAGCATCATTGCGAGCCTTGCCTTTCCTACTTTGTATTCTTCAACAACTGACTTGAAAGGAAGCACAAGCTTTGTCTTCTTGCAGTACAGTGCTACGTCTGACAGACCTGGTGGTACTCCTAGCCATTTCCTCATGAACTTGTTGACCTTTTGCTCTATAGCTTCCACTGTACTGGTGCTTATTTCATATACTTGTATAAGCAGTGGCCATAGCAATTTAGGTATCAACATGAACTGGAGGCACCACAGTTTGAACTTTCCTAGGAGTCTGCTTTGGTCTATGATCTGTAGTCCTCTGTCTTCCATTTATATTGTCTGTTGAACTGCCTTAGAGTCTTTTAATGAGGCATCATACACCCTGCCAAGACTTGTAACACGTTCCTCAATGACAGTAGGGATTCTTTGGTTTGAAACCATGAGTGTGAACTCAAATGTCTTCCCCTTCCTGACTGATTAGTTCATCGAGGCGCGATAACATTCTCCTGGCCTGATGTTCATCTGATGTCAGAATCGTTGTGTCATCCATTAATGCTTTAAGCGGTGGCATGTGACACCTTCCATTGAGATTTAGACCTGTTTCAGATCCTTCAGCCGCTTTGAGGATTACCTGCATAGCCAACACGAATAGTATCGGAGATATGGTACATCCCATCGCAATTCCAACTTGTAGGTCAATCCACTTCGTTGTGTACTCTCTGGTTGAGAATCTGACAGAGAACCCTGAGAAATACAGCCTCAGCATTGCTGCGATTTCTTATGGGACATGGTACATTTCCAGGGCCTGCCACAACATCTGGTGTGGAACGGATCCACACTTCTTCTTCTTCTTCCTCGTTCGCCTTCAGATCTCCACATTTATGACTCTAATAAAGGAAGTAGTCAACTCAAGGTTCCCGACATCTCCAAACAGTTTTTCGTTGACAGAAGTGGGTTGTTGCCATATGCGACTCCGTTAATTTCTGTAGGTTGGGCAGTACTGCAGCAGGTGTTCGACTGTCATCGGGCTGGTACCGCAGGTGCAGAGATCTGTTGCACCAATTTTGTATTTGTGGTATAGATGGTATCTCAATCTGTTGTGTCCAGTGCGTAGCCGAAAAATGATGACTTGTTCTTTCCTGGATAGTTGATGATATGCATCATTTTTCAAATGGCCCGGGTGCTCTCTTTCCCATTTGGACTTGAATGTAGCCTTTATAGTAGTCTTTGCCGTTGCGTAAGTTGTCTCTATATCATTTTGTTGTAAGGCACCTCCTTCCTTAGCAAGTTTGTCTGCCTCCTCATTTCCTGGTATGTTGCAATGGGCTGGTATCCACTGGATAGTGCACTTGTTGAAGCATTTGGCCAGTCTTTCAAGGGAGATTATCAGATCTTTCAATCCTTTAGCTTGGTGGCTCTTCGGCGCTGATATTACTGTGAGGGCATCTGTAAAGATTACTATCTGTTTTTCTGCCTGTGCTTTGCATTCAATAAGAGTTTCCGCTGCCTGTTTCAGGGCTTCTGCTTCAGCACTGAAGTTATTGCAGTATTTGCCAGTGGCAATTGCCATAGAGTGGATTCTATTCTTTAATTTTATGAGGATGCCGGCACCCCCATTTTCAACTGCATTTTTTGCTGAACCATCAGTATATGCATGTGTCCAAAGCTTTGCTGGGAATTTTTGGTCAATATACTTGGTTGCTATACATTTTCTTTGTGTTTCTGTCTGTGTTCCCTTACTTTCAATGCCTGGAATATCAGATTTTAACTCAGGAAAGCATCTTATTTTCCACAGTGGGATAGTTGTGCTTGTTGGTATTTTCTTTGCAACTGAGCTTGCTAGCATGGTATTTTTGCTAATTTTTTCTTTTGCTTGGGCCACAAAGTTAGTTCGCTTGAGCCTGCCTCTTCCTAGCCTATTCATTCTTTGGAACATGGGGTGTCCTTCGAGTCTCTTAAATTTTTCGGCTTGTTGTAGGACTCTGCTGTCACGTCTATCCTCCATTGACTGTAGTCCTATAATGCTTTCAATATGGTTGATTTTTGTAGACTTTAGGGCCCCTGTTATAATACGTGCTGCTTGGTTTTGGAGTCTGTTTACTCTGTCAAAATTTGACTTTGCTGCCGTCGACCAAGCTGTGATGCCGTATTCCATAGCAGATCTGACTCTGCCTGTGTACAGCTTTTTGAGGATATTCTCATCAGTGTGGTACAAAATGATGGCCATGCGAAGTTTTGCCCTTAGCTGTATTTTGTTTATCTGTGATTTCCACGTCATTCTGCGGTCTAGTGTGATTCCTAAGTATGTTGGTGTTTCATCTTCTCGTACTGCCTGCCCATTTAGTTGTAGCAAAGGTAAAAATAGTGTGAGTTGTTTTTTGTTCATTTATTTTGAGCAACCACTTTCTGGACCAACTTTCAAGGGCTAGCAGTGAATCCTGCATGCGCACTCTTGCTGTGGTGATGTATTCTTCTGAAGTCCACATGACCAGGTCATCAGCATAGAGGGAGTTGTGGACATTCTTGTGGATGTTTTCTGTTATATCATTTATATATACAAGGAAGAGTGTTGGGGAGAGGACCCCACCCTGTGGGACTCCTTGTTCCATTGTAGTCTTTTTGCTTAACTGTCCGTGCACCTGCACTCTAGCTGTTCTGTTTGTTAGGTAGTGACTGATCCAGTTATACATTCTTCCATAGACTCCATATTTAAGCATTTTAACTCTTAGCCCATCTTTCGAAACTTTATCAAATGCTTTCTCCATGTCTACCCAGACTGCTAATGTGTGCTTTCCTTCTTGGAAAGCATCTTCGACTTCCTGTGCAATGATGGTGACTTGGTCCTCTGTAGACCTATGTTGCATGAAGCCTGCCTGTTGGTGCAGTAGAATTGGTTTTTCTTCGAGGTGCCAACTTAATCTGGTATTGATCATTCTCTCCATAAGCTTTCCCGTGCAGCTTAGAAGGCTGATGGGTCTGTAGCTGTTGGGGTCCATTCGGTCTTTGTCCTTTTTAAGGATTGGAACTAGTACTGCTTCTTTCCAGGCCTGTGGTACAATTCCACGCTTCCAGCTATAGTTCATAATCTTGAGGAGGGCTTTCTTGGCATTAGGCCCTAGCCCTTTAAGCATGTCATTTGTTACCCTGTCTTTTCCAGGTGACTTTCTTTGTTTAAGGGATACAATGGCTGCCTCTAGCTCTCTCATGGTGAGGTTTGATGTCATGTGCTCTTCTGGAACAGTTGGTATATTTTGGTATGGTTCTTGCTCTTTGGTAATTTCCTGTTTTCTGTCAGGTGGAACATTTATATGGCTCTCATGTGCGAATTTTTGAGCAAAAACATTAGCTGCTTCTTTCTTTGTGAGTATTTTCTCATTCTGTTGCCTAATTTCCTTATTTTTGCATTCCTCATCATGTAAGGCTTTGGCGAGCCTCCATAATTTTCTTCCATCTTTGTCGAGGTTAAGACTTTCTGTTGTTTTGATCCAGCTATTTTTGGCTGAACAGTTTAACGTTTTCCTGTATTTTGCAGAGATAGCTTTGTAGGCGATGTTTGCCTCAACTGTTTTGTCCTTTTCTGCTACATGTCTGGCCTCTGTTACCTGTTCTTCCAGTTCTTTGAGTTCTTCTGTCCAGTACGGCTTATAATCTTTTCTCGCCCCTCGTGGTATTGATTCTAGGGCAGCTTTTCTTCTTCTTTGATCCTTAGCCGCCGACCGTCAAAGCAGTCAGTGGCCATTACGACTGGTGGCGTCTTGTAGGGCAACAACAAATTGATTCCACTTTGCTCGGTCGGCGGCCATCCTTCGTACAGTGCCCCAACTCTGGTTCATTCTTTACATCTCAGCCTCCACAGTCTTCCGCCAAGTTGTTTTTGGTTGGCCTCTCTTTCGTTTTCCTTCAGGGGTCCATAGCATAGCTGTTCTTGTGATGGCATCGGGGTCTCTTCTGAGGACATGGCCAACCCAGCTCCAGCGTCTGCCAGCTATGATGGTGTGCATGTCCTCTTGCTTGCTCCGAGTAAGCAGATCTTGTTTAGTGATGGTATTCGGCCAAAAGATTTGGAGAATTTTTCTTAGGCATGTTGTGTGAAAAGAGGACAATTTCGACATTTCCTTCTCTGTAACTCTCCAGCTCTCCGCGCCATAGAGAAGCACGGAAAGCACACAGCTCTGATATAATCCTAATTTTGTGCTTGTGCTGTACTGAGAGGACTTCCAGATGTTGTTTAGACTAAAAAAGTCTGTTCTTGCTTTGTTCATTCTGTTGTTGATGTCTTTGCTTGCTCCGCCGTCTGGTGTTACTATGCATCCTAGGTATGTGAAGACATCTGTCTGTTCCAGTTGCTGATTCCTTACTGATATGGGCTCAGGGTTGCTCACATTGAGCGTCATGACCTCTGTCTTCTTTAGGTTGATGTTCAAGCCCACCTGCTGGCTATACTTATTAAGTCTATCCGTTTTTTCCTGGATGTGTTGTTGTGAATGTGCTAGCAGTGCAGTGTCATCTGCATATTCCAGATCGTCCAATGTAGAAAATGTAGTCCATCTTATTCCTCTTGGATTGCCCTCTGTTGTCTGGCGCATCACCCAGTCTATGACTGTTAAAAATAGAGTGGTTGATAAGGAGCATCCCTGTCGTACTCCTGCCTTCACTTCAAAGGTTAGGTTGCTCTGCCCAATGCTACACGTAAAGTTGGCATAAAGGCTTTTTATGATTGACACTATGTAGCTTGGAATTCCATAAGCCCTCAGTATTTTCCATAAACTGTCCCTATGTATACTGTCAAAAGCCTTTTCAAAATCAACGAAATTAATGTACAGCTGTCTTTGACATTCTGAGCACTGCTCTATAATGTTCCTGAGGGTAAATATATGATCTACACATCTTCTGTTCTTTCTAAATCCTGCTTGTTCTTTCCTCAGTTTGTGGTCTACTGCTTTTGAAATTCTCTGTATAATTATCCTGCCTAGTATTTTGCTGGGAACTGAGAGAAGAGTGATTCCTCTCTAATTATTGCAGTCTGCAAGATCTCCCTTCTTGGGCAATTTGACAATTATTCCTTTTCTCCACTCTGTTGGTGTTGTCCCTGTTTTCCAGACTTGTGCATATAGTGGTTCTAATAGTTCTGCTGCTAGCTCTGGGTCTGTCTTAAATAGATCTGCATTTAAGTTATCATGACCAGGAGCTTTTCCATTCTTTAACCCTTTGATTGCTGTGATGATTTCTTCTTTTCGTGGGATGTCTATATTAACATCTAGATCATTTTCAGCCTCAGGAACATTCAATTGTGTCTCTTGTGGTTCCTTATTCAGAGTTTCTCAGAAATGCTCTGCCTATCTTGTTTCCTGCCCCTCTACTGTCGTGATGAGATTTCCGTGCTTATCTTTTACTAATGTAATATTGTTTGCACCTCGTTTTCCACTGATGGTTTTAGTTATTTTGTATACTGTGCTTTGTTCATTTCTCAGTGCTGCCTCTTCTGCATGTCTTGCAAGATCATCCAGAAATGTCCTTTTGTTAGCACGGGTTTGACGTTTAACTTCCTTGTCCAGCTGACTGTACTGTTCACTATATATTGCCTTTAACCTGGGAGACTTAGCTTCTGTTTTCTTTCTTTTCATTTCCTTTCTCTTCGCTATGGTGTTTAGCGTATCTGGTGTTATCCAGTCTTGGCTCTTTCTTTCCTGGAATCCCAAGCATGACTTGCTGCTTTCCTTGTATATTGTTGAGATGGTGTTGGTCTCTGTTCTTTCCTGGCTTTTGATAATCTCATATCTTTTCTTTACGTCGACCATGAAAGCTTTTCTGGTGAGGGGATCCTTCAGTTTCATGATGTTGTATCTTTTCTGTTTGACTACAACTAGTCCAGCAGCTCTGAGTTTCACTTTCAGTCTTGCTACTACTAGGTGATGATCACTTCCCACATCTGCGCCTCTTCTTACTTTCACGTCTTGTAGTGCATGTCTCCATCTGCCATTGATCATTATGTGATCTATCTGGTTTCTGTCTCGTCCGTTTGGTGATTCCCATGTTAACCTGTGCACTTCCTTGTGTGGAAAAAGTGTTCCTCCAATGACCAGGTTGTTAATACTGCAGAAGCTGATTAATTTGTCCCCATTCTCATTTGCTGTTCCACTGCCGCATTTCCCCATTACTCTTTCGTTATAATTATTGTGTTCTCCCACTTTCGCATTTAGGTCTCCCATTACTATAATGAGATCGTACCTGGGTGTAGTTTCCATTTTTTTTGGGTACCTGTTGATAGAACTCGTCCTTGATCTCTTCATCGCTGTCGTTTGTTGGTGAGGGCAGCTGTTAGAATTGCTTTATTAAATCCGTCAGCTATTTCTCCAACTCTTTTGTTTTGTGTGTTTATGAAACCACAGTATTCATCTGTCAGTGCTGAGAACTTGTTCCAGTTGGCATTTTTGTAGTTCCAGCGGGGTAATAATTTATGGAAGTGGAGTGTATGTTCCATATTAATCATTAGTTTGATCGGATTGTGGTCACTGCATGCCAATTGGTTGAGCACAATGCGTTCGATCTTATGGTTGATGTCTCCTGTTGAGAAGGCAAGGTCGGGTGTCGAGGTCGATTGCCATCTTCTTGAGTAGAAACTGGGTGTATCATCTGCTCTATTGATGAGTTGCAGATTTGAGTCAATCTCCCAGTCCTCTACCTCAATGCCACGGGTATCAGCCTCTGTGTAACCCCACCTTTCTGAATGGCTGTTGAAATCACCAACAACCAGGCAGTTGGTGCGCCTAATCTCCATTGTGGCTAGTGAAATATCTCTATCTGGGGGGGGGGGGGGGGGATGGGACATATAGGTTGTACACTCAAACGGTCTGGTCATCTATCGTGATATCAGCTCCTATAATTTCCGCCAGACCGTTTGTAGCAACAGAAAGCTCTCTGCTAGGCAAGGAGTTTCTGATTAACATGAGTACTCCTCCCTTGTGTCCCTCTCTATCAAGCCGGAAGGTTTCATATCCTCTTACAGAAAATCTGTGGTTTGTGTTTAGGTGTGTTTCCTGAATGCAGACTATGTCAATTTGCTCATCATGTAGTTTTTTTAGCGAGCGGTAGTTTCTTCTTTATGACACCTTCTGTATTCCATTGGAGCATATTTAGTGTTCTTTCTTGGGTGTTTTGGCCAGTCGCATTTTCCCTAATATTCCGCGCCCTGGCTGCACGATGCGGAGATAGGTGACCACCAGTAGCTTTGGGTGGACCCCGTCGATGCAAGGGGTCCGGCACTCTTCCCACCTGGCGGGACTCCTTGGTGTCGAGCACCATCTCGTTGAGTCATATTTGTATCTGTCATCTCAAGGCGGTTTGCGTTGCACTATGTTGTGCACCTTGCGGCCCAGTGCATCTGTCTTCAGCATGCATTTGTTCGGGACTGCTTCCCTAGCCTCTGGTTTTCCGTGACCTTCCTGCAAGGCAGCAGTTGTTTTACATCAGAGTTGTCTCTCCTAGGAAAGCTGTCTTTCCGGACTAACGAGTCTTTCCTACACGGGTTTGGGTGAAGTTGTCCTTCTCTTAGGTGGATTGTCAACCAAGACTATCGTGCTCCTCCTGCACTGATTTTATTTTTCAGGGTTTACTCCTTGGCTTTAAAGGATAGAGGACAAACAGTGAAGAATGAGGCAAGAAAGCATTTGACCCATGAAGTGGGGGTGGATTGGTGGAGACCAGAGCATGTACCACTCGCCGGTGGATTCTGCATCTACACCTATAGGGTTCCACCTACTCCTCAGCCCATTTAGTCTGACCCCTCAACAAGGACCTGTCCGGCTTGGGTGACCCTGCCAGGAGTAAAACTCAAGACGGCATAGCTCCCGGGATCATTGGGGCACTCAAGCTCTCCAACCAACGGCAAGGTAGGCTTACACGTGGAGAGGGATCCATACGCATTAGCTATAGCCAACCAGATTACGTGGAGATTTGTTCTGTCAGACTTAGCCTTTTGAATTGCTTCCCAGATCATTGTGGCATGCTCTATACACCCTGGTGTACCTGGGATACCTCCTTTCTGGATGGCAGTGTCAATGTATCCATTCTCCAGGAGGTATGGAGTGGGCCTTTTAGCCATCACGGAGAAGAATATCTTCTCTTCCACATTAAGTAGTGAAATTGGCCTAACTGACTGATGTCTGTGGAATTCTATTACTTTGGGATGTAGACTTCATTCGCCTTTCTCCATTCTTTGCTTACATGCTGGTTTTTCCAAGCATTTTTCAGCAAACGGAGCAGCCGTTTCAAAACTTCAGGACATCTCTTATACACAACATATGGAACACCATTAGGACATGGAGCACAAATTGTTATAGAGGCCTGCCGGAAATCGTTACGTGGTATGTTTAGCGTCCAGACTGATAAAACCAAGACCACATTGGAAGTTTAATTTTTTCTGCAAGTCATGTCCATGAATTAAACATTAGTTATCTCAAATCACCGACACGATTTTTTTTTTTTGACGCAATTTGCCGGCTGGTGCCAAGAAGATTACTTGCTTATCTCAGCTCCCTATGGAGCATAGGACTTCAACCAGTTTATGTTAAGCCTTCTTGTTTTATGCCATCCATTCATGGTCTTTTCCACGTCTTCCTTATTCCTTTCATGTCTAACTGTAGTTCTCTTCTCTGTGTACTTTTCGGCCTGTTTCTACCGTCCTTACCCTTGAGATTATAGACAAAGAACTGATCTAATGCTATCAGCAGGTTGCCTCAGTGTGTGTTATCTCCAACATCATAATAATCTTTATTAATGATATTTCCATTATCATTAACATACCTCAATCACCAATCCAATACCATGATTCCCGCCGTAAGTACGTCAGTCGGTCGGTCGGTCGGTCACCGCATGCACACCGTCATTTGCGCACTTTTCTATTTTTGAGAGAGTACTTTAACTTTCAACCACAGCTAAGGGGTGCAACTGTGTTTGAAAGTTAGACAATAATTGTATTGTTTCTCTTATATGTACTCTCCCGAAAATAAAAAAGTGCGCAAATGACGGTGTGCATGAACAGTTTGATTATGGAAAGTCAAGATTTTAAAAGATGCACGAACAATTACAAGACATGTTGTCATAAAAGAAATGTTAGTTATTTAGTCAATTTCCGGTCCATTAGATCATTATCACTGTTCCACATGTCATTTAGGAAGGTTACTCCGTGTCTTCATATTTAATACATCCATATAATTTTCACAAATATCTAATGACGGTCATCATGGTCGCTATCAATCAACATCGTTATTGCCTTCATCTCAGGATCATTATGTTCATTCATTCTATTGTGAACATCATCATCGCCAGAACCATCGTCACCATCATCTTGCACTTCACCATATTACCAGCATCATCCTTACTAACTGTTGTCGCCGGTTATTTCTGGTTGTTGCCTTTTTTTTTCTTCACATTCATTCTGGTTTCATCATCTGTGTTATGGTCATCGATATCGTGACTAATAAAAGTCTTTGAAAACTGTTTGTGAGCTTTAACTCAGCTCTTTCTAAGCAAGCTCAACAAGCTGAACATTTCCTCTATATTCTTGACGTGGGGGCAGGAGGCATCAAAACAATCAAGAAAGCAATACAGTACAGCGTCGATTATCCGAACTAGTTGGGACCAAGTTTGGTTCGGTTAATCAAATAGTTCAGATAATCTAACATACATGAGAATACCCAGTTTATATGAAACAAAGTGTAATGTGGCCAACACTTAAGGTCACGGGAGACTATCCAGAGTCCACACCGTAGCTAAAGCCACAATTTGATGTTTTTTAGTCCTGACAAATTAAGACTATTTATGTGCAATACTGAACATATCTTCGAATAAATTATCGGAAAAGAATGAATGAAGCGACAGGAGTAATTCTTCAGCTCAACAATTAATGCACTAAAAGAAGATAATATAATTCTGTTTTAGCGGCAGTGGTTCGTAAAATTGATGATTGAGATAAGTGACGTTCGGATAATCACGGCCTACTGCATATGTTAATTTAAAAAAAAATTAAATTAATAAACTGTCGACGATTTCGGAGTCATAGTTAAAAGAAAGTCGCTGAGAACTGTAGTTTACAGTAAATAACAGGTTTCATACACAATTATTATTACAATAATATATTTGTTACTCGATTTAAACATTGTATTGATATTAAACAATAACTTTACCTCACCCTGCCTTTAAAAAAAGCATAGTAGTTGCTATTAATTTATTTGTCCTCAGGATTTTACAATCTCGCGGAACACTCGGTTTCCGAGCTTGGACGGGGAGCAGTCGTTTTACACAACATTTTGTGTACAACGAAGGAGATACAGGAAGACGAAACAACACAATTCGAAGGCAGTAACACAAATCTGGTATATCGTGACATACAGAACTGCTAAGAAAAACAAAACCTCATTATTTAAAAAAAAATAATCCATACTTACTTACTTACTTAGTCGTTCCCCTTTTACCTGGAGGTGTAGAGGTTTGGAAGAGAGAGCGCCAGATCTATCCTATCGGCTGTCTTCCTCCTGGCCTGGTTCCATTCTAGTCCTCGGTCCTTCAAAGATTGTCTAATGTTGTCCTCCCAGCGGACTCTGGGTCGTCCTAGAGGTCTGGATCCCTGGCTCTTAGTAAATCTTTTAAATCCATATCAACCTATAATTTCACGACGCAGCCTCTAAAAGGACGACTTGGTCGTCCAATTTTTAAGAGGCCTCTTAAGCTTGTGATCATAGCGTACGACCCGACTGACGAGTCTCAGAGCTCTTCAATGTACAATTAAATAATGGAAAACAAATTTATTATACATTTTTTTATATTTTTCTGTCTGAAGGACTATCTTAATTGCACACTGTCTACTATATCAGTGCTCCGATCTCCTCCCTTAGATCACACAAGGAAGATCTCAGCACAGTGCACGAACTCCGTAGCACCGGCGGGAATCCCAATATGTGTATATAGGAATCACACATTCTTTTAAATTATATTTGTGGTGGGCAGGTTTCTAATTTGTAAATTTTGCCAGGGTACGGCCTGATAGGCCTACTCTTTACGATTTCCAGCTGCCGTGGGATTTTTATTGTGCGCAACTTGCACACGGGATCTCCTATTTTTTTCGCCCTTATCCGAGAAGGCTAGGCATCCGATATCAAGTTTCGGTTATGTTACAAACATTTCAGGATGTCCTCACTGACATCCCTGGACAAACTCATGTCATTGAACATGACATTGTTCTAACTGACCAGACTCCTATTAGAGTCAGACCTTATCCTATTCCTATACATTTTCAAGCACAGGTTGAGAAGGAGTTGGATGAGATGATAGATTTAAAAATAATTGAACCATCCACTTCTGCATATTCTTCGCCGATGGTTATTGTTCGAAAAAAAGACAATAACATACGTCTTTGCGTTGACTGTCGCAAATTGAATCAAGTTACGAAGTTCGATGCTGAACCTATGCCTTTACTAGAAGAGCTACTTACTAGGCTTTCTAAATCTCATTTTTTCACTAAACGTGATTTGTCTAAAGGATATTGGCAAGTTCCTTTATCTGAACGCGCCAAACCTTTTACTGCTTTTTCTACACCTAGAGGCCTTTTTCAATGAAATTTCATGCCTTTCGGCCTTATGAACGCACCAGCTACATTCGTACGCATGATGCGTCGAATACTATCTTATCGGTCAGATGTCATTGCGTACCTAGACGACATCTGTCTTTTCAGCGATACTTGGGAAGATCACTATTCGGGGTTAGTTGAATTACTGTCTACTTTACGCGAGCATAACCTGACAGCGAAACCCTCTAAAGCCTGCATTGGTTTTAGCGAAATCTCTTTCCTAGGCCATCGAGTTGGTCATGGTTTCCTAAAGACAGAGGACCATAATATCACTAAGATACTTAACATCTCTATTCCTAAGACTAAAAAGCAAGTGCGAAGTCTCTTAGGTCTTATACAATTTTATGGACGATTCATTTCGAATCTATCCTCTATCATGGCACCTCTTTCTACACTGCTAAAGAAAGGGTCTCCTAATATGGTTCACTGGTCTCAGGAATGCCAATCCTCGCTGGATGAGATCAAAACTATGTTTTCAACACCACCTATTCTAGTGTTACCTACTAAAGATAAGACATTTGTTCTTCGTAGTGACGCTTCATCCACTGGGATTGGAGCGGCACTAATGCAAGAGTACTCTGGAACTCTGCATCCTGTAATGTATATCTCCAGAAAACCTAATGCTGCAGAAAGGAATTACTCGGTTTTAGACCGTGAACTGTTGGCTATGGTCTGGTCAATTCTCAAACTACAAAGATTCCTTCTAGGCGCACATTTCATAGTAGAAACCGACCAGAAAGCTCTTACGGCTATACAGAGTAAGAATTTGAAGAGCTCGAGGTCTACTCGATATGCAATTGCTCTTCAACCTTTTCATTTCTCGGTTCGAGCTATACGTGGATCAGATAATGTGATGGCAGACATTTTGTCTAGATGCCCACATGATTCCACCTAACTTTTATGTCTTGGACTTCCTAATACGTCTAAGTCTATAATAGTTTCTGTCTATATCAAAATAGGTACACATTTGTAATTTGTAATATAGTGATTGTATCACTACTTAGCGGTTCATTGATGTATATTCACCGCCGTTCTTTGATGATTTTTCTTCTTTGTTAATCATGAACTTAAGATACCTAATATGAATTTATTGGATGAAATTTTTATATACATTGTGTCACTGCCAACATTATAGAATACGTTTGTGACACCTCCCTGGAAACATTTATACTTAGAGAAACTCTTTCTCTGAGATTATGAGATTATGAGATATATTCTCACCGGTCGCTCCATGAGTCGACTTAGCCTCACATTTGGCGTTATATTTGTTTTTGATACTTTCATCATTCATGCGTTGTGAGCCTATTGTATGTTGCTCGTAGATGTATTTCAAAAAAAAAAAAGTTTCATTTTTTTCCCGGGAGGTGTGGTAAGACTGTTACGTGCAGTTTTTCATAACTGATAATGTAGTCTGTCTGTATACTTGTTATGTTTGGAAATATTTTGAATAAGATTTTTGGGTCTAATGTATTTTTCATTGGAACCATAATCTAAGGGCGAATACTCATCTTTTGCTTTGAGGGAAAGTAAATATGTAGTTACTCCTTTTAAAAGGTTATACCAGCTGACTGGATAGGTCAGAGGAAATGCGAACTGCGCATGTCCAAACTAAGAGTTTGAAGAAGACTTCCCTGTGCGGGAGGCCGTGTGTCGTTCTGGGTCTGTCAGACGGAATGTCTGATTATTTTCTTTGCATTGCCTTTTGGGGATGGAAACTCTTCCACTGTTATTTAAAGTCCCCTGTGTTATTTCTGTTCGTCAGGAAGACGACAGTTGTTATGAAGTTGTGTTAGGAATTCGTAGCAAGGTAAAAGACGAAACTTTCACACTTCTTTTGTTCACAGTGTAAGCTGAACGCATTTTGGGTCAACCGGTGACAAGAGCTCACAAATGGTTGAAAGGCAGAGTATTCTTCTTGTTACGCTCGTTGGAGCCATCTAAGACTGTTTTTTAGATGTACGCACAGAAACCCAGGAGTATAGATAGTATTCTACAACCCGCATGATTAGCGGTATATTTTGAACTTAGACACTTATGTCTACAGAAGAGGAATCCACAGTGTTTACTGTTTTATAGAGGCCTAATATATATATAACTATCTGGAGTGGAAGAACAGATGGGTTATTAGTTATTGCTATTATAACTTTGAAAATGAAAACTCGCCTGATGTACAAGGGAGTTGTATAAGACTATCTTCGAAAGGACAGCCTATCTTCGATACGTCCGATTAGAGGGATGGACTATGCTAATTTCGTCGCCCGCCATGTTTGGGAGGTCGACTTAAGAAGAATGACTTAAGATGAGTCAGAATGAAACTGTTGGATGTTTATACAGTATTTACCCGTTGTGTAATACGGGGTTTTTCTGCTAGTTGTGGACTGAGAGATATATGGGAGTCTGCAACACTTTGATAATCATATAATTATTGGAACTTATGTACATGCTATTGTAGTGAACTGTCTTCATATCCGCCATGTTCCTGTGTCATGCTTACATGGAGTTGTCTACGTTCTGTTGCTGTGACTATAATAAATGATGAAAACGCACACAGCTGTTCACCTATATTTTGACTCCATATCTGTAACACGTACAACATATGCTTCCATCAACTCCACATCTACACCTTGTAATGTGATGAATGCCACATACACTCTTGTATGTTATGTGTCGTGATACAAGTCTGCACTGCTACACAGATGTCCACCTTGACGAACTTTAATGTCACACATTCGCGATCAATCATAATACAGCACGATATACCAGTCAGTATCCAGTGACAGTACACATCAAGTATACCAACATCTATCCATGAAGAAATCCAACAATTCTCGTTTGGTAACAACTACCCAGGAGACCAGGGGGGAGTATGACATCATTAGGACCACTGGTTCTAAAAAAATATTTCCATAAATTACATTCCCTCACTTGGGAATCGAACCGGTACCTCTAGAACTCAAAGCAGACGCCATACCTTAGCCACTCCGACCCCATTATAATTATAATTAAAAACAAAACAGAAGATTTAAAAAAAGTGCCAGTGACGTGATTTAAATTGTATTGGCAAATAGTGAAGACCTCCAGGCCATAGTCCAGCAGCGATAAAGACTTTCAAGAAATAGTCAAATATAAGAATTCTATTACCTGTAAGTGTATCTACTCTGGCTTTAGGGTGGTCGGGCTAATAACAGAGTTTGGGGCTATTTGATGCCAGACATATTTCGATTTCTAAGATCTTGGATTCAGCGAGGTACTTGTGAAACAGACTATGGGGGTGTATGCGGTATAATGAAAAGATTCTAAGATAAGGATTATGGAACTGATCTGGTTTTTGTGTATAGCATCGCACCGACAAACCAACAGCCACAGAACAGATATGGCGACATACTTGCAGATAAACAGACAGAAAGGCAGACATCTTCCTTTTTGCTCCGTACGGAGCATAGAGTCACCACTGCAGCATGAACTGCTTGCAGTCCTTGCTTGACTGATTATGGACAGTCAGTGATTAGTCAGGTGGGACAATACTATTTATTGAACATTGGTTTACCGTTTGTCGCCGGCTTATTGTTTAGACAGACAGGCTTTTGATAAAAACATGGGTAAAAGACTATTTTAGAGATCTCTTGTTTACAGTTACTTCCCTTTGGAATGTCCGTTCATTGTTGTTACGCGTTTAAGACCCCAAGGGAAGTAACTTAAACAAGAGATCTCTAAAATAGTCTTTTACCGAATTCTTTCTGGAAGTTCCTTCTGCCTATGTTTGTTTATACACGCACCGACAAACCAACAGCCACAGAACAGATATGGCGATATACATGCAGATAAACAGACAGAAAGGCAGACATCTCCCTGTTTGCTCCATACGGAGCATAGAGTCACCACTGCAGCGGGTCCTACTTGCATGAAACCAGGCACCAAGAATTCACATGATGTTGCAGACGTGTTTTCTGTAGCAATTTGTTTTACACGATGATCTCATATTAGTCGCCTTGTACGACATGCTTGAGGGAGCAGTTGGTCTATTCTTTCGTCGTCTTATAAGAGACCCCGGGGATACACGAGGATATATATATATATATATAGTGACTTTGTGCTAACGTCCAACCTGTTTTCTAACTTTTGTTACTACTCCTTGTTCATTTGTTACGACGCATATATATATACACACCTACTTTTGCACTAACACAGACAGACATACAGACATAATTATAGATAGATAGCCAAACATTCATAAAAGTAAATATTCATTCTGGAAGTTTCTTCCGCCTATGTTTGTTTATACACATATTGGATAATCTTCTTTAAAACGTTCGTCTATTTTCGTTCTGTACACAATTTTAACTCTACGCACTCTGCGAAACCCAATATTTTATCCTCCCAACAATATGGGAATTTTTCCCTTGTGACGATTAATTGAGGATGTTTTGTTTGCGCAGCTCGTGTGTCCCCCTAATGTTATCGCCGCAATCAGGAAGGCGCGTTGTTTTTACAGGTGCCCAATTTCGTGATTATGCAAGCTTTCAGGATTCTTCAATTTCAGATCGCTCTTTTTGCATTTTTTGGCCGTCCCATGTGCGTAATAACAAATGTGACAAATTGCTTATTCGCAAAGTTTAAAAGTTACACAGCAGCGCAGATAAGCACGCAAAAAGCAATAGCTTAGTAAACACATTTGTGACGAAACAAACAGAACGTCACAGATTCAAACATTCCTTTTTTCTTTTCATCTGTGTATTATCTTAATTTTACGCCTCCATCTGCCGATACTATCTTATCATCGACAACACCCACATTTTTTAGGCTTGGCCGAAATTGACGTTATCCTTTGATTATGGACAGTCAGTGATTAGTCAGGTGGGACAATACTATTAAATCAACATTGGTTTAACATTTGTCGCCGGCTTATTGTTTAGACAGACAGGCTATTGATAGAAGCGTGTTGATTGTTTCAGTCAAGTCTGGGATGCGACTAACGAAAATGGGGTTCGATTAGCCAGGAATAGTGGTTCTAAGATAACGAATGTCTAATCAGGCAGACATGACTTGCAGAAAAATGCAACTTACAAGTTTATCTTGATTTTAACAATCTGGACACCAGACATACCAGGATATGATTGCCGGCAAGGTCTTTTAACAATCTTGAAGTATTAGGACAGGCGATATAGCATAATGGTTTCCGTTGATGTCAATAACAATTAGTTGCACTATCTTATATGGTTATGCCAATAAATATCATGATAATGGGTGGGGGACATTTTACTGAAAATAAGATGCCCTACCTTGCGATTGGTTTTTAACTCATAATGATTTAACCTAGATCGGTGATTGGCTCTAAGGAAAATCAACTAGCGAAATTAACTTTCGCGTAGGCGCGTTTCTTACTAGAAGACCTGAGTGCTTGAAGATTTGCCACGCAGATTCCTTTCTTACCAGACGCCAAGATTAAGATATAAATGATCTGCTAGGGAGTGATAGAAGCTTACTTACTTTTTCGGTGAAACTAAAAATGCCAAACCTCTATATTGCTTTTAATCCCGACCCTTATAAATCTGTCCCTGTATTAAAAGCTATAAGTTGTAACATAGCAATTAGTATTTGCTCGCGGGGGAAGGGGGGGGGGGAAGGCTGCATCTTCACAGATGCAGAACACTACCGGATAAATCTATGCATCAAAGTCTGGATATAATAACCCATTCATATCGGAGTAAGTTGTAACATAAACATTTGATTATTGTATATGTGCCTTTACACTTATGAAATGCTCATTTCTGTAAAGTTGTGTACGAGACTGGAAACCTCTTCATGTACAATAACTTGCCACATAAATCACCACTGCAAAAGCTGGTGACTGCTTCGTGCAGATTTCTTGACAAGGAAGCAATAGGAGAGGAAGCCCAGGGCTCTATATAGAGCAAGAAGAGGATGATAATAATATCATAATGTATATCTCAGATGTCAACTCTCTATTTCAGCTTGATATATAACAATAAACGACGCAGGATATATCTTTTTAAGATATATATTGGTAATATATATATATATAATATTATATATAATTATATATAGATGGTGCATATATACTATAACCCTACATATGAACCCTAATTTGTATATATCATATAACTATTCATATACAATTCTGTAGATGGGAGACATTCACATTTTTTCATTTTTTTTTGGCTTTGCCGATCATTAGCTCCCCGAACCCACCAAAATTGTTTACTTTCCACCGGGGGGCATCCGAGATGCAAGTGATTTTTTTTGAGTATGAGATATATGCATTAACATCATCGAGTAAATAACATTCTTCTTCCAAAAAAGCCAAGGCGGCAGTTGCTCGGGTTCCCCCTTGAATCTCCAATTCTCGTATGCCATGAACGAAGATTTTAAAGGTTTCTTAACCATCCCTGGCTAATTAAAAGTCAGGAGACAGCCTGTCAATGATTTGTTTGAAATGGTGCTTCTTTTCACACAATAGAGGCCAAAGCAGGTAGGCCTTCTTCCTTTGATAAGGGAGATCTACGAATTTTCTATTATCGCATTTTCTCAATTTTCTTCTGATACTATCCAGTTTCAAGAAACTCAAATTTATCACTTTTGATGCATAGAGACGGGTAGCTTTCACATATGTTACTCAATTAAAAAAAAAATACTTATACACAGAGTTAAATATACAATTAATACTTTGATGAATTACCTTCGGCTAGGGGCTCATTAAATACGAGTTAAAATATATATCTCACAGAAGTGAGCGGGGAATACAAATTTACAACAAAAATAGATGCTTCAGTTGTTGTACTTGCCATTCTAAAATTCATGTGAGACTCCCTAAAATAAGAGCACCATCCTCCTATTTACATATCTGCCAAGAGTAATCTTGAGCGAAGGGTACTACCTCTGTGAAAACACATCCTTTTACTTCAATTTCGGCTATTAGTGGACCGCTACTGCAGAGCAAGGGAGACCACCAACGAAAATATTAATAAAAGAAAAGAAAAACATTCCATTTTGGAAGTATCGTTTTATTAAACAAAGTTAACCTGAATGAGAATTACACGCAAAATACGAAAACATTGAGTCTGTAACAAAAAACCGTGGATGTGAAAATGAGGCGAGAGGACGGAAGAATTCAGAGCAATGTGAAAACAGGTTAGTATCATTCGAGCGACATGTCCCTCTCCTCATTCCCATATTCGACTAATATGAGGTTGTGAACATAGCTGGCAACCTCATCATATAAAACTAACTGCTACAGAAATCATCGCTGCAAGAGCACAGAAATGCTTTGAGCAGACATCATGGATATCTGCAGTGGGGCCTCCATACTGAGGGCAAAGGAAAACTATGATCTTCGTATTACTAATTGTCTAAGTGAACTGTGCTGTAATGAACCGTGCTGCAATGAACAATGAAAAAATCCCGCATGTTCTCAGAAAATATGGAAAAAAGGCTAAAGTGAACACCCATTAAAACAGCACGCAGGACTTTCAATTATGTTTGCTTTGCCTTGACCATTGACCATAAGCCATGATAAACTTCACTACAAAGATCCAAAGAATGATATAATGGAATGGAAAGGAATCAAATGACTGCAGGAGAATTAGCGCTGTCTTCAAGGTAAGCAGCACAAAAAGAGCGCCCAGCATAATTATTTCCCGTCACATTGGCGGGTTACTTACTCGCATATTCCACATGACGACAACGTCATGTATTAATTATACCCATTGCTATCATCGGACTTTTAGATCACACATTACATTTAGACACTTCTATTTTTTTTATTTTGACGTGTTATTTTATGTTGCATATTTTCTTTTAGTCTTTTCTTGAAAACTGTCAGTCATGACAACTGCAAATCCTCTTAGCTATTATCGTGAGTATTTGACAGACACTAACTCACAAATCCTCTTAGCTATTATCGTGAGTATTTGACAGACACTAACTCACACATCCTCTTAGCTATTATCGTGAGTATTTGACAGACACTAACTCACAAATCCTCTTAGCTATTATCGTGAGTATTTGACAGACACTAACTCACAAATTAAAACTGAGAATCGTTAAGTGTTATATATATATATTCTTTATTACTTTATGGTGTAGAAACATGGACAATGAACAAGCAACCGGAAGAAAGAATTGAGGCTCTCGAGATGTGGATATTGTAGTAAAATCTGTGAGAACAAACGCTAAATTCCATAGAATTGTACTCCCAATGCTAATATATAGAACCAGCCCGTGTGTTAGGCTTAGAATACTTCGACTATGCCAGTCGGGGAATCTAACGTATGCAGTAGTCAGGCTTATACACGATCTCGACTTCAATACTAAAGCTTTGCAAGCTTTGGGCGCCGTTCGGTCTGCATGCCTAAATAGGGGTGAGACGGCGTGACCTTAGTTCGTGTTTAACAATTTAATTTGAATAGGAGAGATAGGAGGTGGGGTTAAAGGGGAAGGAGTCCTTATTTTTGAATATTTGAGGTCAGTTTTATTTGAAAAGAAACGCTATTCACTAAACAGTCTCTGATTGGCTGTAGTATAATAGACAAACGGTTGTATAAAACCAATTAGTAGTTGGTATTCGGGGCAAAAGATGGTGTATCAGACAGTGAGGAACAAAAACGTTCAATAAACTTGTACCCGTTTCTAGGAGCAAGAGATACTTGACATTTTCCCAGTTTGAGACATATAAATAATTGTGGGATAACACCGACTCAATGACAGTTGCAAAATAATTGGTTGTAAATAATTTCATTATCATGTTGAGTTGATTATTCCTGTGTCAGAAGAATAACTAGATACAGGAAAATAAATTATAAAAAAAAATAAGTTACATTCCAAACTTTACCCAGTGACTTGGTTAATCATTGTTTATTAGTAATAGGTGTAGTTGTTGTCCTGTTCATATACTTCATCACATTGCATATACCCTAGACACTTGCTAGACAACCTACACACACCAATACACTTCAGTAGGGGAAGATATATAATCGGGTGAGGTCGTGGTGGAAGCAGACAGGTACCCTGTAAACTTATTTGTATTTAATAAACCTCAGGGACTTGCATAGCTGACCTCACACCAGATACCATTAATATAATATTTAAACCAATAATAACAAATAATTCACCACATTAATTGGGACGCTCTTCCGGGATTTAAAGGTTCTTAGTACCCTACATTAAGTGAGTCACTAGTCCCAGTATTTGTAAAATCTAATAGTAAAAAATAATTTGAGAGTGGTTTGAGATATCATTGCCCTTTGTCTTGTGTTTAGAGTTGGTTAATTAGTTAAGGTAGTGGATAGTATTTCATATTGTTAACTATAAAATGGCGGATATGGCTAAATACAGATCTGCTGCTGTGCAGACTGCAAAGGAAATGAATTTAGATGGGCAAGCTCTGATTCAGTATGTGACATCAGAGTGCGATAAGTATATGGAAAGGGAAGATAAGAGATTAGCTGAGGAGAAGAGAATTATGTTAGAGGATGCTAGGGAGCTTAAGAAATTAGAGGCTGATAGGGAGGCTGAGATCAAGAGGCTGCAGTTAGAGGAGAGGAAACTTGAGGCTGAGGCCAAGAAAGGAGACTTGAGGCTGAGAGAGAAGATAAAAGACTCCAAAGGGAACATGAACTACGACTAAGGGAGTTGGAGTTACAAGGCCATGCTCCTGATAATGGAAGTAGCTCATCCACCTCCGACTCTGCTGCAGGCCAGGTTGCCTCAACCTCAGCCATGGGGTTCCAGTTGGACCCATTTGTAGAAAAAGATGATGATATTGAGTCATTTTTATCTAGATTTGAAAGGTTAGCTACTATGTATGGGCTAGAGAAAGAGAGATGGAGTATGAAGGTATCTCAGGGGCTTAGGGGAACCTCTTATGAGGTCTTCGCCAAACTGAGCAAGGATGATCAAGATGACTACGACATTCTTAAGCAAGCTCTTCTAGTTAGATATGAGAAAAACAGTGAATTTTACAGAAAGAAATTTAGGGATGCAAAACTGTTGACTGGAGAGACTTACCACCAGTTCTCTGCTCGCCTGGAGACATACCTGGAGAAATGGACTGCTCTGGGGAAAACCCAAGATTTAAAGGAAATGATTATGACTGAGCAGTTAAGAGAGTCCATGGCTCCAGACCTGAGAAAATTTCTCACGGAACAGGGTGCTGAGAGGCTGGGGGAGATCTTAAATGTGGCTGAGAGATATCAGGCAGCCCAGTCTGAGATAGCAAGTTTAAAGAAGAAGCCTATAGACCATAATAAAGCTCCACAAAACCAAAACCAACCTAACTATGAACACAGAGATAAGTTTAATAAGGGTAAAGCCTATTATGATAAGCCAAGTTTTGACCAACGAGATAGAAACTCGCATTTCAGAGAAAGGAGACCCTACAAACCAGAAGGGAAATATTGTAAAGTTTGTAGGATGAATAATCATAATACTATTGACTGTGGTAGGAAAGTTCCTCCATATCACGCGGCCTGCATGATAACAGTGGACAAGGGGAAGACGAAACTGACAGAGAATCATATTAATCTTCAACATCCCCCCATCTGTGAAGAAGTGACATGTAATGGTGCCAAGGTTAGGTGCCTTTACGATTCAGGTTTAGAATATGACTCAGTTGTGAGTGCAACCCTAGTGCACCCTGAACAGTATACCACAGAGAAAGTGGAGATACAAGGGGCCGTAAAGGGAATAGACACCATGACACTTCCAGTTGCCAAGATCAATGTAGAGACAAGGTACGTGGAAGGAGTGATCAGAGCAGCCGTGTGTGACGACCCTAATTACCCGCTGGTGTTAGGAAGTAAATATGTTTTTCTAGGAAGCCCGGTAAAACCTGTGGTAATGGCCACGCTTCAGGTTAGGTCGACCCCTAATAGAACGGAGGAGGAACCACCACTAGTTTATTCTCATAAGCAGATGAGAAAGGCCCAGGCAAAGGATAAAACATTAAAACCTTGCTTTGGAAAATTGCCAACAAGCCATGCACACCCTAAGAAAGGACAATTTTATTTGAAGGAGGGACTGCTCTTCAGGAAAGCTAGAGCAGGATCCAAAGAACAGGGACAGTTGGTATTGCCAACTCCCTACAGGGAAAAAGTGATGGCACAAGCTCATGTTGTACCTGACGGTGGACACCAGAGGAGTGGAACAACACGTCAAAGGACATCTGAAAAATATTACTGGCCCCAAGTAGCTGCTGATGTTGCACAATTTGTGGGGGCCTGTGAAAAATGTAGCAAGGTACATTCCCCAAGTTGGAAAAATCATAATCAGATGCCAGCCAAGCATTCTGAAACATATGGGCCTAAACATAACAAGGAAAATAAAAATAATAAGGTTGACATAGAGGATAGGTATCCACCTTCCCACCAACAGTTTTCACCAAAAATATTTGAATTCGCAACTCTGAGAAGGACATCCAGAGAAAATAGAAACTCAGATCAGTCAAACCCGGCTCAGTTTGAAGCCGCAGTTAGGGAACTGGCTGAAATTAATATTGAAGATAATCCGCCAGATTTGAACCCGAAACAAAATGTTAGAAGGAAAGTGGGGAGTGGACGAGTGAGCAATTCGGAAAATGCTCACAGCGCTTCACAATATGGCTATTAATTTAGCACGAAAAGGGCACTGGTGACATTGGTAGTCACCCGACCCTACACCGTCCAAGGGGAAGTATTGATCGGACCCTGGATGGAGATCACCCACACATATTATAGCAAAGATAAGGGAGAATTGATTTCTGATGCAGAAACTCATTTCCCCACATATTATCTTATTTCACCAAATTGTCGGTAGGCGGAGAATATAGTTGGTGAATATGGCCTCCATTTGAGTGGCACATTATAGAATATTATAGAATATTATTAGAAGGGTGTTTCCACATTCAATCAAGCCTGAGATCAGACCAATTGTTGGCTGTGAACATTTCGGAGGAGCAGAGTGCCTCCATTGTTGCCTTTTTGAATTGAGGATAGTCCGAGTGTTTATTAAGGCTGATCAGGAAATTATTGGATCCCCCACACAACTCAGATATCACCATATAGATCAACTCCTCATAACGTACAATTTGAGGAACATCTAATATTCTCGGGACATGTCGTTGAGCAGACTCAGAGAAGAGAAATGGTGAATACTGATTGCTAAGCAGCATTAAGACAAGCAGTAACACTTGCAGCTGTTCAGTAACATAACTGAAATAGATTCTTGGATTGCAGAGGTCTGAGGCAGCTTTCTTGAGTTGTGCTTACTTTGAATGACCCCACTGCAGAAATCCATGAAAACACAGGGCAGGAAAAGCCTAGGGAATAGTACTTTGGTTACGCTAATTGTCTCACAGATAATAACTTGCAGTGAATGCATGTTTTAGGAAAGGAGGTGTGTAGTAAAATCTGTGAGAACAAACGCTAAATTCCATAGAATTGTACTCCCAATGCTAATATATAGAACCAGCCCGTGTGTTAGGCTTAGAATACTTCGACTATGCCAGTCGGGGAATCTAACGTATGCAGTAGTCAGGCTTATACACGATCTCGACTTCAATACTAAAGCTTTGCAAGCTTAAGGAGTCCTTAATTTGAATATTTGAGGTCAGTTTTATTTGAAAAGGAACGCTATTCACTAAACAGTCTCTGATTGGCTGTAGTATAATAGACAAACGGTTGTATAAAACCAATTAGTAGTTGGTATTCGGGGCCACTTGTTAACTAAAATTTATACACTAAAGAAGTTGTTTTAAAACAAGGAAGGAGTACTTACTTGTTTGCTATTTCTGCACTAGCAGCGATTTGGATTATGCCATATACCGCAATATTCAACTGTTTAGTGTGTAGATTTCTTTGATGCGAGTTTCATCTACGAGTGAAAGTGAGCCCAGGTGATCTAACACCTGTCCCTAAGTTCTGCAGTGAGGCCTAACTACTGAGTGCCTACACAGTGATTGACCTATAGAAGCAGAATCGTGTCTTGGCAGTGGATGCTGGCGTTTTATACATACTTCAACCAGCCTGGTTCCAGAGACCTCAGATAAGACTTGTCTGGGAAATTGATATCACAAACAATCCACTCTCTCAGTTTTCACAAAAGATGGTGTATCAGACAGTGAGGAACAAAAACGTTCAATAAACTTGTACCCGTTTCTAGGAGCAAGAGATACTTGACATTTTCCCAGTTTGAGACATATAAATAATTGTGGGATAACACCGACTCAATGACAGTTGTAAAATAATTGGTTGTAAATAATTTCATTATCATGTTGAGTTGATTATTCCTGTGTCAGAAGAATAACTAGATACAGGAAAATAAATTATAAAAAAAAATAAGTTACATTCCAAACTTTACCCAGTGACTTGGTTAATCATTGTTTATTAGTAATAGGTGTAGTTGTTGTCCTGTTCATATACTTCATCACATTGCATATACCCTAGACACTTGCTAGACAACCTACACACACCAATACACTTCAGTAGGGGAAGATATATAATCGGGTGAGGTCGTGGTGGAAGCAGACAGGTACCCTGTAAACTTATTTGTATTTAATAAACCTCAGGGACTTGCATAGCTGACCTCACACCAGATACCATTAATATAATATTTAAACCAATAATAACAAATAATTCACTACATTAATATAGAAGAATGTTGCGCATCTCATGGAAAGAAAACAAATAAGGAGGTCCTAGAAAATCTAGGTATGAAAAGAGAACTAATGAGGGAGATCAAAGTTAGGCAGGTAAAATACTTTGGCCAAATAAAAAGACATAACACCTTGCAGAAGACCATAATAGAAGGCAGAGTTGAAGGCAAACGTGCAAGGGGAAGACAGCGCTATAAGTGGGAAGATAACATTAAGAGACGGATAAGAAAGACTCTATCAGAGTGCACCATCAAGACAAGAGATGGACAGGAAAGACTCTATCAGAGTGCACCATCAACACAAGAGATGGACAGGAAAGACTCTATCAGAGTGCACCATCAAGACAAGCGATGGACAGAAAAGACTCTATCAGAGTGCACCATCAAGACAAGAGATGGACAGGAAAGACTCTATCAGAGTGCACCATCAAGACAAGAGATGGACAGGAAAGGCTCTATCAGAGTGCACCATCACGACAAGAGATGGACAGGAAAGGCTCTATCAGAGTGCACCATCAAGACAAGAGATGGACAGGAAAGACTCTATCAGAGTGCACCATCAAGACAAGAGATGGACAGGAAAGACTCTATCAGAGTGCACCATCAAGACAAGAGATGGACAGGAAAGACTCTATCAGAGTGCACCATCAAGACAAGAGATGGACAGGAAAGACTCTATCAGAGTGCACCATCAAGACAAGAGATGGACAGGAAAGACTCTATCAGAGTGCACCATCAAGATAGAGATGGACAGGAAAGACTCTATCAGAGTGCACCATCTGAATTTAGATATACCTAATAATGGCAGTCATTTCAAACAAATAAGTTCTGAGCTTCCGCCCCCCCCCCCCCAAAAAAAAAAGAATTTAATAAAAATTGAGATCATTGAAGATATGAAATGACTAGAGTTTAATATCCACGACATGTATCTATATGCCTGTCTTAACACAACCAAAATAGGTGGGAGCACTACTGCCACGTAGGCAAGAAATTATAATACTGTAATAAACGGGAAGGTAGCAACAGCTATATAAATGGCATAGAAACAAAAGCGACATAAATGGGAAGACATCAACGGTGATATAAATGGGAAGGAAACAACGGCGATATAAATGGGGAGGAAACAACGGCGATATAAATGGGAAGGAAACAACAGCGATATAAATGGGAAGGAAACAACAGCGATATAAATGGGAAGAAAACAACCGCGATATAAGTGGGAAGGAAACAACAGCGATATAAATGGGAAGGAAGCAACAGCGATATAAATGGGAAGGAAACAACAGCTATATAAATGGGAAGTAAACAACAGCGATATCAATGGGAAGGAAGCAACAGCGATAAAATGGGAAGGAAACAACAGCGATATAAATGGGAAGGAAACAACAGCGATATAAATGGGAAGGAAACAGCAGCGATATAAATGGGAAGGAAACAACAGCGATATAAATGGGAAGGAAACAACAGCGATATAAATGGGAAGGAAACAACGGCGATATAAATGGGAAGGAAACAACAGCGATAAAAATGGGAAGGAAGCAATAGCGATATAAATGGGAAGGAAACAACAGCGATATAAATGGGTAGGAAACAACAGCGATATAAATGGGAAGGAAACAAAAGCGATATAAATGGGAAGAAAGCATTTAAAAAGAAAAAATGACTTGGAGAAAGTCAGTCTAAGTTTACGACCACAGCAGTTACAGAAAGTGACGGAGATCTTTGAAAGCAAATCTTCCATCTAGACATTTGAACTGGCCTGACCTAACCTGAATGGGACACAACAACAAGATCACTGATCCTCTCCATCATTACATCAGTGTTGTATGCGTTCGGGGTCTTTATATTTATATGCTTGCGTGGGTAAGAGTGGCACGGTTTGCGAATGTTTTTATTGTTGCTGACTTAATTACTATCAGCTCTGGTCGGGCTTACAGGTGGCCGACAAATTGTGGGTCGTAAAGATAGACCGTCGGCGTCTGTGGCCTAATGGATATGAACGCAGTTTCATAATCCAGATATACCAGGTTCGAAACCTGCTGCAGGCGGTTTGGTAGCAGATCGCTTTGTGTGGATTTTTAAAAATGGTATAAGCGCCGTATCGTTCAGAAAGCAATGGCAAACTACTGAATGAAAAAAATTGCCTAGAAAAATCACAAACAGCCAATAAAAGCTGGGGTTGATTGCCACGTCCTGTAAAGGATAAGCAACTAACTTTAAAGATAGACCAAACAAAGTTACTCAAAGAACATCGTACAAATGGTGTAGTCATTTGCTCTCATTTTTAGTAACATCATTCTGTCATTGTGTGTCCAGTATCCACATACGTAT